>JABJVR010000077.1:2153989-2174302 GCA_025773905.1 Chitala chitala
ATTCCATTCCATTCCATTCCATTCCATTCCCCACATTCAGTGTGATACACACCATGATACCAAACAGCAGAATGATTACTTTTCACCATTTAAATAGGCTGGCTGACTAACTACAACATTGAAGGCATCTGTGATGCTGATTACAGGACACACTTTAGTTTAACATGTCACTATAATCAAATTATTTTCAGTCTTTTTTTAGAGGTACCAGCTAATATGTTCAGGCCAGTTTAATTAGTTTGGTTTTACAATTAATTATTCAGTTGAATCAAAATTCAAATACAATGACTGATTTTCATTTGTTGATGTTCATTAAATTATTACTTTTGTCAGTTATTTCATTGACCATTATGGGTTTTTCTTTATGGTACCAACAAATTTGTCTGCGTGTGCATATGAACACATACAGTGTCCTATTAGTCATAAGTTATAACATCTTATTTTTTTTTTATTATGTAGACATTTGAGGGCTGTGCTCCCCAATACAATATTATATCTCATCTGCCATTTACTGTCCATCCTACACTTGGATAAATGCACTGTATAGTCTGGTTAGAACTTTGTCATTCTTACCTTGCAGTCACAGTTAATGGGACATTGGACTTTGTGGAGAGGGTTGGGGGTAGTGGGGGGAGCGGTCATGTTCATCTCCTCAAGTTCAGCCTTCAAAATGGCATCCTGGCTCTGGCAACGCAAGTCAGGGATTTGCAAAGCTGCTATGTTCTCCCCAGCAAGGTGAGGGGGTCTGGCACATTCCCCTACCAGCCTCACATGGTGCTGGTTGGCCCACACCTTTAGTGGAGACAGGTAGCAACTGCAGTGAATTGGATTGTCTGTCAGATTGAGGCGTAACAGCTTCTCAGGGCCTGACGGTGGCTGCAGGACGCGCAGCTGGTTATGGCTGAGATCCAGGTGGAGTAGGCTGGGTGCCAAGGTCACTGCTGATGGAGAAAAGTCCTGCAGGGACATGTGATTCAGGTAGAGCTGTGTGAGCTTTGGCATGGCCACTGCCTCCTCCCCCATGTAAATCATGGGGTTATAACCCAGGTCTAAGCGGGTCACCTCTGGCAATCTGCAAGAAAAGAAGACTGAATTATAAATTCATGACAATGTGACAAATAAGGATTTATCCTATGGACTTTAGCACTTGTGAAACCTTTAAGTCTCTCTCCATTTTATCTGTATTTTTCATGCACTCTCGGGAGTTTTCATGTTGTTCATACACCCAGTTATGACAAGATCCCAATACCTGGTCATGGTCTGAGTGGGGAAGAACTGCAGCTCGTTGTGGTCCAAGCTTAGGCGTGCCAGGGTGAAGAGGCCTGCAAAGGCCTCTGTGGCCAAGTTGTTGAGGGAGTTGTGGCTAAGACGTAGCCACTTGATGCTCTGCAGACCCTGGAAGACCATGTTGGACAGGTAGACCAGCCTGTTGTGGGTGAGGGACAGCAGGTTGAGGAAGCCTAACTGGAAGAAGGCCCCCGGCTGTATCTCCTCCACCCGATTGTGGTCAAGTAGAAGCTGTTTCAACGACGAGAGACCATCAAAGGATTCCTGTGAGCAGAACACATTTTGATATCTCAGGGGTTGTTCAAATAGACTAATTCTAATGTGTTACACCTTAATGCTAATTCAAAAGGTCACCCTGTGTACAGAGACCAGAGCACAATATAAACTACATATACAGTGTAAAATAATAATTTATGAATATAGGACTTCACAGAAGAGAATTCTAGTCTGAGTTCTGGAGTTTACCTGTCAAGTCTGTTAATGTATTAACCTGTTAATTGACGATAATTAAATAAGGCTGTTGCTTATGATGATTGATATCTGAACAGCCACTTGACAGCCTTGACTAGGGGCCTGCAACCTTCACCAGACCCTAAATAAAAAAAGAAAATATGCTGTAAACACTAACTCTAACCCTATATGTGGAATCTGAGGATACACCAAAAACTCTAACCCAATAAGCCAAAAATGTCTGACACAAAAAAACTATTATAAGGGAAATTATGTACTTAACCCTCTGTTATTCGGGTGTCGTAAACTTTCATAAGTGCTCGTGTGGGGTGTATTGCAGCACACTGCACTTTAAGAAGAAATGATAGTAAGAAATATTTTCAAATGCAATTTATTTAATCTCTTGTGAGTCCTCGTGCGAACCTGCTTTCGAGGTTGTGTCTTCCAGCATTTGTATAATATGTCTTTTCCTACATAGTAGTTGTGCTGCATCTGCTCCGTTCCATCATCATTTTCAGCATCTTCAGTTGATTCTGTATCATTTTCACTGTCGCTGATATGTTCTGGTTCTGAATGTGATTCTAGTTCTATACGCTATAAACAGAACCCAGAAACAAAAACTTGCTGTAAAAATAGCAATCGCCAAAGCTCGCTAAATACTCTGCAGGAATACTCAGGTGGGGCACTACATACCCAGCTCGCTGAAATTTGCTGTTATCAGCTCAACGACCCCCTCCAACTGACGAGTCATACATACATGTGCAGTACGTTATGAATCTGACAGCTACTCAAGGCATCAAAGCTCGCAGCTGCACCACCGATGAGAAATTTGTGTAAATTGATCAACTGGGGTGTACAACACCCCGCCCAAGTAACAGGTTTAACAGAGTGTATCAGAGTACTGCCAAACAAACAGTATCTACTGCATTATTATTTTGTCTGCACAGCACTTTGATGCACAACTTGTGTTGACTTAAACATGCTACATCAATAAACTTCATTTGACATGGTAATGAGACAAGTGAAATTATTTCCTTATCAAACTATCTATACAAAACATTTTGTAGTTCTATGTGTTGCTGTTAATGAGTTAAGTCTATTTGATGATTACAGTAATTCATATAAGAAATACAAGCCGCCTGATATTTTTAAAGCAGATATGTGCCCAGGCAAATTCTAGTCTAATCCCGCACCTGGTACAATATTTCAATGTTATTGCTGGCCAAATTGAGGAAAACCAGACGTCCCAGGCCGCGAAAAGCCCCCTCATGCAACCTTTGGATGCCACATCTCTGCAGGTACAAGTGTGTGAGATAGGGGGTGTGGTGAAATGCTCCACTCGGGAGATCCTGGAGATTGTTTCCCTTCAGGTCCAGCTTCAGGGTTATCTGAACAGTAGGGAATGAGCACAGGGGGCGATTAACTGGGTATACATGACCTGTATAGCTACTGAATGTGAGGCATCAGTTAGAAGGTGACCGTCAGATATGGTCATCACAAAGTGTGGAGTGAAAAAGCTGTCATACCGGGGTATTCTTTGTATTGACAAGTCAATTTCACTATTATTTGCTTATATATCATTCCTTCCTTACCTCTTTGATAGTTGCTGGAACATGTGACAGGTTCTTGGCGACACAGGCCACTGTGAGTTGTCCATTGTCACATGTGCAAAACCTGGGGCATTTGCTGAGATGCACAACCGGAGTGAAAAGGAGAAGCAGCGTCATGACCATCCTTAGCACAGGAACAGACCTACACAGCCAAAGAAAAATGTATCTCATCTATTAAAATGTACATTACGCCAAGAGCCAGTGCATTGAAATAAACATAGCCAGTAAAACTAAATGTTAGCACCTAAACATTTCTTACATTACTCTGCTTTGGTTTGCTCTCAACACGTGTACATACATTCCTATGCTTAATTTACAAATAAGTGAGATAACTTAAGATGCACGCCAATTGGTTCTTTTCTGCTCCTCGTCTTATTGTAGGCTATACACTGTATACAAAAGTGTACAGAGCACTCCTTAACATACAATGTCTCTTTTGTACTCCTCCTGAAAATGCAATACAAACAAAACTATATAAAGTTATATTGTTTTAATCACTTACACTGTCATCTTACCTGAACATGACAAAAACGCGTAGTTTGAAAAGCCGTCCATATAAGCCCATTACCGGAACGTAAATTTCACAGATATATGCGATTGTGTCTTCCGTAAATGAGAAATTAGATGGATATCGATGGATATATTTTATAAAAGAAAGAAATTCGTTCGATGTTCACTCGAGACTGATAACTAGACTTTCGTCTAGTTGGGATTCGTAGCCGGGGTCGTAGCTGGGATTGCAGAACCGCTTTCACTGCTGACGTCTTTCCTACAAGAGTCACATATTTGACACAGTCTTGGGGATGTGACCTTTTGGCCCTCTGAGCCATAAATCAACTCCGTGGTATAAAAAATTTAAAACAATATTTACATCTTAAACCATTCTTAATTTATTAAGATAAAATGTTCACTGAAATTACATTTAACGATAACTGCAGTACCGTACTCAATCGTCGTTATAGTAAGTTCAGTTATTCAGTAATTATTTTACCTGACACGCTGTATTTTCTTTCAACTTTTTGTTGAAGAATCCCAAAGCCAATTAACCGATTATTAAATACGTATTTTTAAAAACTACTAATTTAACCACCAATTATCCAAAGCCAAAACGCGCTGATTCCGTGAAAATGCTGAAAGTCCTTTAATGTCTATTTGGACATCAGTTTTGCAGAACGCACATGCTGGTCTCACAAGGAAACGCGAGGAAATACCTTCCTTGCTTTATCTGACAGGCTCACTGTCATGTTAAAAATCGTAGCCAACACTATAGTCAAATTACTACGACTACATACATGTACTATAGGGCATTTATTTTTGAAAGATAGGAACACACGAAAAAACGCAGTAAAGATAATGTAAGACTAATCTCTTCAGCGAACACATCGGCTGTCATCAACTGTGCTTTATTGTTCCAATGTTTAAATGCTGTTTATTTATCATGCGTTTGCTATTTTATCCGTTTGCTTTTCCAAACAATAACTCCAACGCATGTAAATCCATTAGATTGAAGATTTGTTACTTTCAAATGTTTCAGGAGTGGAATACACGGGTTACAATACATTTCCGAAAATGTGATGACATGCATTTGCAATTTCCCATTTATAAAGAATGAATGCAGGAAAAGGGCGTGTTCAAAGCAATAAGTTTAATAATTGCTATTTCGTAAAACACGGTTGCCTACACGCTTGATGAAAAAAACAGTGGTTACACATTGGAAAACGTTTAAATCCTTAGCAGAGGTTTCTTCAAATAGCATACAAAATAAAAAATAGCATACAATTCACTGACAATATACAAAGAACACATCTGAAGTACAAAAATTATAATATATATATAAATCAGTAAATGGCACAGAGCAAAGGTATGGAAAAACCACTTGTTTTCCTTCATTATTTTCCCTTTAAGATAAATCGTTTTTTTTTTTTTTTTAAGCACACAGACTTAAAATTACACAATAATCAAAAATACAAAATCCCTGCTCCAGAGGTTAAGTGCAACCCATCAGAATATGCAGAAACTGGTGATTTTCCAAATGTGGCATATAAAGGTAGCTATAGATGCTGAATCCAGTGCATTTCCAAGAAAGGTGTTAAAATGACCCATGCTAGAGTGGAGAAAATACAGACAGGGACTTTTTCTGTGTCAACCATTTACATCACACTGCCACTGGTGGAAAACATAATTTCATTTGTTTATCACAAATGTAGTACATATACTGCACATTACTACAAACTATACTGTATATATGTGCAAGAAAAGTAGAACCATCAACGAGAACACAAGATGGAAAGAAACCCAGATAGAACATGTATGATTTAAGTCACTTAAGTTCCTTTTGTAAGTCTGAGTCTTTTTTGGTCCACTGAGACGCAAACAGCCAAGGGAGGCAAAGGTCTTGCCACACAGCAAACTGCTCTGTGCATTCACGTCGGGTGACATCAGACAGAGACAGACAGACACACAGAGAGAGACAATGGCAGCGCCTTTGGTCCTGACCAGCCAAGGCTGTGCAAGAATTCTGGAGAAGTTTAGTTCCACAGTCAGCAATCTGGTCTAATCTGTTTTTCCAGTGCCCACTTCAGGTTGTTCCCAGCAAGGCCAATCATCTTATCAGTGTTGAAGAGCCAAGAAAAAGGCAGACATGTGACACCTGCAAGGATGAATCTGGTGTGAAAACCTATTAAACAGGACACAGACACGTACATACAGATTTGATCAGGCAACTTGACTGCATTATTTGTACTGATGGAACATGATCCCCAGTTTATGGGATTGCCTTCATGTCTTTTCAAGGCAAAGTTAAAATCACCAAGAAATCTAACACTTAAAATGTATGCAATTTTTTTCCTGCAAAAAAAAAAAAAAGATGCCAAATTCCACTTTGGCACACTAATCAATAAGACTGTAAATGTAGGTTATTTGAACAACTTGTTTTAACCAGAAAATCAGGCATACAGTTTTAAAGTGGTAAAGTCCTTTTGCTACGTTTGAAAAGATACACCGATCTCTCCAATCATGTTATTGATTCTTTGTGGACTGCCTATGCCTTATTTCTTCTTACCCCTTTTGCTGTAACTTTCTCCACATCTTCTGGCTCTTCTTCTTATGACTCCACATCCTTCTCCTCCTCCTCCTCCTCATCATCATCATCATCACTGTCAGCATCCTCATCGTCATCCTCTGGCTCACCCTCATCGTCACTGGATATGTAGTGCATGTAAGAGGACAGAATCTTTGTGTTTCACAAAATAATAACCCATCTTCATTAGGCAACACGTACTGTACATACCCCAAGTCTGAGGGCTGTAAAGAGGGAGATAGCCTTACCTGAGTGAGCATAACATGTTGCCCATGTTCATGTTGTCCATGACTTCTTTCAGAGCCTCACAGCCTTCCTCTCCCAGGCTATTACCTGATTAACAATTACACACAGACACAGACACAGACACACAGACACACAGACAGACCCAAAGATTTACAGTGTCTATAAAGAATCAACAGTTATAACTACTGGATATTATATATATTTATATATATTCTGTTACTGAAGTCACAAAGTGGAAGGTTAGAATTGTGGCCTGTACCGTTGAGGTCCAGTTTCTCTAACTGAGCTTTGTCCTGGACAGCATGAGCAACCAGCAGGGCTGCCTCCTCTGTTATCTCTCCAAATGAGAGATTCAATTCCTGCATGGAAAGGCAGTCGGCCAACACTGTAATACTGTCAAGATCACACATCAAGATCATAAACTTTTTTGCATAACTGTCAGATCACCCTAAGGACAAAATATACATTCATTTGGTCTTTGTTTCTTTAACACTAGGACCACCTGAAGCAAAACCCATAAAATGCCTAATACAATTGCTGGCTTTTGAAGTGAAGTAACTATACATAATTAAAATTTCCATAGTTTTGTTTTATTTGTATTGCATCAGGAGTACAAAATAGATTCACTGAAGTTGTATATATTTTGCTAGAATAAAATGAGTTTTAAAATAAAGTCTACATTTCCAAACATTTCTGATTTATTCTTTCATGCCAAATCAGCTATAGTATTACAAACCTTACAATTTTTTTAGACTGAGGCATATGGTGGGAGGTACATTATCATAGAAAACAAAAAGGGTGTGAAAAATCACATAATCCCTTACATTTTTGTGAGGGGGGCAGGTAGCAACGCTTTTTGGTGTGCAAAACGGTACTTCTACTGTTAACAACTATGACACCTGCTGGTAGACCATAAAAAAAAAAACTATTCCGTCAGCTCAGACAGGAGTGACTGCACAGGTAGAATGTCTTCTTATGTTTGAGGGGGGAAAGACCACAAGCACACTCATCGACAGGTGGACAGGCAGACCAAGTCACTGATGGTACCTTGAGGATGGGCAGTCCTTCTCGCAGTGCTTCAGCTAGGGCCACGGCTCCCTGGGAGCGCACCAGGCAGTCACCAAAGTTTATAACCTGGACGTTACGCAGGTGCTTCAGGGCCTGAGGGAGATGGACCAATCAGGATGTTAACATGCCATGAAATAGGGACACGGATGCCTGACTTACTATATTCATTGTGTTCAAGCTGCTAACATTATACCACAACTTTTACCACTGAGGGTGTTTAGTTATCGTAATATTCCAATTTCTATACTATATTTTTGGGTAACAACATCCTTTTAAACAGAACAGAGAGTGAAACAGAAGTCTGACCAAATAAAAAAGGACAATGGATTAGAATGATAAAAAGCGCTAGTACAGTCCCCTGGGAGTGACACTGGTCACATTCAGCCTGGTGAGAACATGTTCCCTTGGGCCAAACCTAGCGCTCTTTCCCTTCTCAGTACCTGAGCCATGGCGATAGCACCCTTCTTGGTGAAGGTGTTGTCATTGAGGTTAAGTACGCGCAGTTGGGGGTTATGTCGAATGGCAGCAGCTAGGGCCTTCACGCCAGGATGGTTGATGCCATTCTGGGGCATGTGAACTTCCTCCAGGCTGCCGATCAACTACAGGACAGATATAAGGGGTCCTCCCTGTCAGTTACAATTCACAGTACTACTACCTTTAACATGCTAATTGTGAAATCTCAGGATTTAAAACCAAACAACTTTTTATTCCATACAAGACTAAAACTGTAAACTGCTGAATAGAATTGGCGACATATTGCCTGCTGTCAAGAAAACAAACAGCATTTCAGGAAGTAATCGGAACGGGTTTAGATTAATTGGTTTGAAGCTGTGTACCTGGAATGCCTGTGCGAGGGCAGCGGCCCCCTCATTCTCAAGTCGGTTCCGGCCAGCAACAAACACCTTCAGCCTGAGAGGCATACCCAGTACTGTTGACTGCTTGTGGCAATCAGTCAGTGCTGCAGCTAGGATCTGTCCACATACATACAGACAAGGTTTAGCATACACCTCTCATTTACAAACCACCGATTAAAGTGCAATATCTCATTCTTACAGGGGATGCAACTGTTCAAAAGCCTCTTGGTTTGTATCATGGTTTAAGAGACACGGTTTTGATTGGGTACAAATACATTTTCTAAATTTATTTTTTGATTATAAACCTGTTTGGCATTTTCTAACACCACTTTATCATAGTCACTGCAGGCTGTTTTTGGTTTTTCCCCTTATCAAACTGTAAACAATTTGCAAAGCATAAACTAACTATTGATTGGCCATAATGGTCACGTGGGTGACCTCCACATTGAAACTGCATTTCCATTTGTTTTTCTAGCTAAGTTAGCTGGCATAAAAAATTATTGCAGATATCACTATGACTAAAATTACTAATTATAATCATCATAACATTAGTTTGCCTACATGCACCAAACTGTAGATGCCAAACCAAATGGTTCAGATTTGGGGAGCCATTGCATCCCTAATTCTTACTACAGTCTACTGTTATTATAACAGCCTTTACTCCATCCAGTTTTCTCTTTTATCTACTTAGAAGTTCCTTCAGTTATAATTAAGCACTTTGTGAAGTCTTGTGACACATCACCTTGCCCCCTCCAACGCCCATGCCACAGTTGTTGAGCCGCAGTTCCCGCAAGCTGTGGCAGGTGGTGCTCTTGAGCAGTGCCTCGATGCTCCTCACGCCATCAGGCCCAAAGGCATTGTCACTTAGGTCCAGCTCGGTTAGCTGAGCACCTGCAGACATGAGCCCACCACTGAGGGCAGTCTGAGTGAGAGCAGAAGAAAGCTGGGTTGAACGCACCACTACAGCCACCAACACAGGTAACAATAACTGTACGGTGTCAGTGCATCTAGGCTTCTTCAAAAAACAATTTAATCTGTACACTACAGGATGCTCCTCCTCACTGGATTCCAGGCAATGCTGATAACAGTATATGCTTTTCTGTTTTTGAGGTCAGCAAAAAAATATGCAGCTACATATAATACAAATAATTAGAAATGCATTGACAACACGCAAGATATTTAATACAATGCTAATCTACTGTGACTGAAATTGAAAAGGAAAAAATACATGAAAAATACACAAAAATTCCAGCAGAGGGCAGAAGGTGGCCTTACTAAAGCTGGAGGTATCTCAGATCGCAGGCGTCCTGTGAACATGTCACTCCAGTAGCAGCACTGAGAAAAACAATGACAGCCATAATCTCAGTGGAACCAATAAATTAACAAACTGAAAGCAGCTTTAAGGTGGTCATTGACATGGCACTGTAATTCCACCAATGATGGGTGTAAAGCCCTTTTTTTCTCCAGTAGTAATAAAGACTGGTACATAAAACACTACAAACTGATAATAAACACCAGAAAGGACAGGACAAATTTAACTGCAGAAAACATTTTAAGAATTACATATGACATGAGCTGTATGATAAATATTCCAGGTATTGTATTTCATCATATCAGACAGGATTTGTAAAACTTTAAACAATGGTAAACATTGCATTTACTGTGTATAAAAGGCATGGAAAGAGTAGCAGATAGCATAAAATTGTATTTATATGACACCACAGCAACAAGACTGGGTTCAGCCTCTCCAGCAATGTTTGGCAAAAATGTGTCAAAATCCATGGATCAGGCTAAAGAAATAGCAACTGGTCAGCAAGCCTTGCTGGAACATACCCAGATAATGATTTATCTTTTATGGATGAAAGGCCATGAGAGTTTGATCAGAAAACCAACTCCCTAACCACATTCCTGAGTGTCATTGTCATGGAGCTCTTTCTTAATTTCCTCTGTGTATGCTACAAATCTTTGACTTAAAAACACCCTTACAAAAAAGGGTTAGCCTTTAAAATATGTTTTAAATATATACAACAAATTTAACTGAGTTAAAGTATGACCTGGCCATGTCACCATGGAATAAATAGGATAACAGGGTTTTTATCTCAGTAAGGAACAGAAGAGATAAAATCACAAAGGCATTTTCAAAACACTCATCTCCCAAACAAGATAAGATAGTTTAAGGGGTGTCCAATCACGGTCCTGGAGGGCCTCAGTGGGTGCAGGTTTTTCTTCCAACCAGTTCATTCATTTTAATTTGACAACTATCTCAATTAAATATCAGTTACATCTTTGCTTCTCTGTATTCTTCCTGATGATTTGCATGTGCACTTAGTTCTTAATCATTTAAGCAAAAATAACAGTTAAAGAAAAAATTTAAATGCGAGTCTCTTGTGCTTTCAGATATGTAACAAATATATAAATCACACATTACAATATTGCTCTAACTGCAGAATCAGAGTAAAAATTGTCTGGATAATTTAGAATGGTGTTTTACTAAAATCAGGAATAATTAACTGCATTCAAATTGTAATAAAAATGAGCAGCAGAAAAAACAGGTGCCAATGACAAAGAATGTTTAATCAGGAGCAGTGACTTTAGGACTTTAGTGATCGTTAGGAAAAAAAACTGATTCAAAGATCAAAGTATATCATAATTCTTAAAAAATGCAACATCAGCAAGTCCTTGTCATACTTTTAAAATTCATTTAAAAAATGAATGAAGCCTGTTCAGAATTTCTAGATTGTTATATATATATAATTGTGTCAATTATACAAAAAAGTCAAGAGTGAATTGACATTAAGGGTCAATTATCAGCAGGAATTGGCTGAAACAAAAACCAGCACCCACTGTGGCCCTCCAGGACCATGATTGGACACCCCTGCCTTAAGTGTTAACATTCACAGCCCCGACTCCATGCAGGCAACTACAGTATTGCAAAGCAGGGCCACAACCCAGTGCAATCTGACATGCTCTTTACCTGCAGCTGGCTCTTACTCTCCAGCACCCTGGCAATGGCTTGAGCTGCCTCCACTCCAACTGTGTTGCCCTCCAAACGCAGGGCCCGCAGCTCAGGAAACACCTCAATCTCTTCCACCAGTTCCTCCGCTGCAGAGTCACGTGGTCATGCATTAAATGCCATTGTGCAAAAACGTTTGCAGAACAGACATCTAATTTCAATGGCTACCAAGATACTGCTAACGCAGACAATTGTTTAGTTTAATAATGGGAAAGACACTGCATAATTAGACTGCTTTTGTCAGCTGGCAGCAGTTTTTATCAACACTGTTGTGTTGATGTGCGCCCCATTGCTAAAGTGCTTCCATTCTCACCACAATGGGCATTGTCCAGCTTGAGCCCTCGGCCACCATAACTCAACTCTCCACCCCTCATGTGGGTCCTAGCTAAGCTCTCCGCCAATTGTGTGATGTCGTCTGAGGCCATGGTGTCTCCTGTGCAGCGGACAGCAGAGATCTACATCACATCATTTGGAAGGACAACAGCAATCGATACCAACAAAACCACACTGAAACAGTATAGATTTAGTCAGTCATGACACATAATTAAGAAATCCAAAACTTAGCCTTATACTCAAATGGTCTTCAGACAACACATAAAATAACAGCTAATAAACAATGAGAAGGAACTAGCATCACATAAACTAGGGGTGACCAAAACAGTCCTGGACATCTCAGTGGGTGCAGGTTTTTGCTTCCGTTTCTGTCTTTTCTGTTTCTGCTATTCATTAGTAACAATTCAAATACAATTAATCAAAACAGATTGGACTTAAACAACCCGCTAGAATCCATAGATTTTCTGCTATGATTCTGCAATTAGAGACACATTGTAATGTGTGGTTTGTAATTATGGTACCGATCATAAAGCACAAGTCTCACTTTTAACTTTCTTCTTTGTAACTCTCAATAATTTAAAACAACTAAGCACGAAAAATGACCATGGGTAAAGATAAGCAATGATACATTTCATATTTAATTAAGATAGTGGTTACATTACATTGACTGAATATACTGAAGTAAAACCCTGCACCCACTGAGCCTCTCCAGGGCCGTGATTGGCCATCCCTGATGCAAACAGGGGATCAGTCCTATAAGGTACTTACAGTTCCATCCTCAAAGATATTAGTGTTACACTTCTAATTATGTACACACACACATCTATATACACGTACGGTGTGTATATAACTTTATCAGTAACTGAAATGTTCAAGTGTCAATTTAATACAATGACAACGATAGATGTAGTCAAAGGGAAAAATACGGCTGTATTGAAAATATGCATATTTTTTTCCTCGAAGAAACCATTTAGGATAAAAAGTAAAACTCTGCCTATAAGATTAACACAACAATTTTATACCATAACTGAACCTTTTTCCCCCACTGTTGGCTACCCACACTCACCTCGGTTAAGCTAAACCTAACAACAGAGATATGCGTGTTACCAGCGACATCGAACATTTAAACAAAACTCAAAAAACTGCAGCTATTAAGCGACCTACTTTGTATCGATTGAGCAAGAGCACGTAACGATTGGGTGACTGGATTTTAGCTGTACCTACTGAAGATTTCCGCTTTTGATTTACAGTATCAAAATGTGTAAACAAAGAAATTAACTAAGTAGGTATTTCGTTACTTCCAGCACAAAATACATTAAGAGCCAATAAACAATCATCAAATGAAACAACTGAAATTCAACAGACAGGTAAGCAAATTTTACTACTATCAAAACAATGCTTACTACCGGTTCGGCCTTACAGCGCGTTTTCTGCCGATTAGGCTATGAGGCTAATAAAACAAAGCAAAGTAAAACTTCTCTTTACAACTGATCGTACATTAAATGCTGAGGTACCTTTAGAAGCCGAATAATTACCAACGAAAAAGAAATTTTTTAAGCCGTTACTTTTTCTATAGCGAACTTGTTCCTCACAGCCGGCACACCGCCTCGCGCTCTATCATGTCATGACGTTAACATGTTTGAACTTAGAAACAGGAGCCCTGCCACAGAGGCTCACGGGAGTTCGAGTACTAATAAACGGGTTGATGGTACTGTTGAATTAAGATTTATTTCTTGTCTCATCGTATTCTATATTCCTTATATGTCAGTCAGTTTTACTATGGTCGTTTCTGAATATCTGATTATAGGTATACATTTTCAAAGGCGGTATTAAATGTAGAACCAGCAATTGCAGCGATGCGTTACGAGTAAAATCTGCAATATGTATGTAGAGTTAGGGATAGAAATCTCGTATGACACACGTGGTGTGCAGGTTCTACTTTCAAAATGTAAAAGTTCCCCAACAGTAGGGGGTAAATAGGTGCACCGGTTTATGACAGTTGAAAGTAAATCTTAAACAAAATCCGTAGTCGAACACTGTACTCTTTTAGAACTCTTCACCCGCTGAGATGCTGGTGTTGAGGTATTAGTGCCAGTATGTGGTGCTCTTATTCTGATGTCACCCGCAGGTAAAATAAAAATAAAGTTTTGTTTTTTTCCCCACCCTTCCTGCTGGAGCAGAGAAACGTGGAGTACATGCGTTATTTTTTTTTTCCTTCCGCCATTATATAAAGTTTTTTTTTTTTTATATAACTGGTTATCCCTACCCTTACAATAAGTCGGCAATAGCTGGGTTGTGAGGTAGGTGCCAAACCAGTGTTCCACACCACAATTCTCTCGGATTTCGTATCTAGAGTGACACCTGGTAATGGTCATAGTCTATATTTAAAAACTTCATACTTAAAAAAAACATTTTAACAATGTGACGTTTGATTATATCTACTTTATACTCTTACATGATTATGTGACTTTTCACTCAGTATCAGCACGACACTGTATTACTTTCAGCTGAAAATTGTGCAACTACCTGCTGAGTGAATGAGTAAAAAATATATTTAACGGAAGAAAAGGTCAAATGAAAATTCAAATGTAGCCAGCATTATTACCACATTTATTGTAAAGCAATATGTTAATATAATTTTATGTTTCCACTACAAATTGATGTAAGTTAACCACAGAAAAATCATAGAAAACAAATAAACTTAGCTTTGTAGATACTGTACCGTTTGGAATGCGTTAACTTGTCTGGCTTTTGGACCCGGGCGCCGAACGAGTCAGATAAACTTGAGTGCAACTAAAGCTAAAGAGATTGAAAGTGAAAATTCAACTTTCACATGTTGTCTTTCTGCTGCCAGTATAAGATGCTAAAACGGTTAGACCCGACGAATAAGTGCAAACCGATTCACTGTTAAACCGTATAGTTACCCCGTTATCATACAGCAGAGGACAGCTGGCAAGCCTCGTACGGACGCGAGGTAAGTAGATAGCCATATTGGTAGTCAGCTTTATTTTCACTGTTTAAGGTGAAATGCACTTTAAGTTTACCGATTTGCCTGTCGAGAAGCAGCGTGAAGTATATTGTGAACAGTGCTGGCTGATGTATCGCACATTTCGGGTCGCGGAAGAGCCAGTGTGAGAGTTCACTGTTGTAGCCCACCTAGCTGGTCAAGTAGCATGGAATAAAGATATTGAGGAATGTTGTACGGTAGTAGCTGACCTAGCATGAACTGTCCGACGACAAATAACAGTGTACCACTTCTCATACTTGGGTTCGTGACAACATTATTGTTACAACTGTTCAGCGCACCCGTTTGTTAACATCACAAAGTTGACATTTTTCATGATGGACATTCTGTTAACTCTAGCTAGCTCGTTCATTATCTCTGATTTCGTTGAGCGATACGTGACGGGACTAAATAGTGTTATGAACAGGCCACGTGCATGTCCCCGCTGTTTTGTTGGCTTGGAAAGCGCGCGCGAACGCTCGGAGGGTGAACCGCTACACCGAGACCGTTGAGAGTTTTCGCGGCGGTTACGAGACACTTCCTCATCGGTCTTAATCTTTATCCGACCTCGGGGATGGGCGGAGTGTCCTCACTTTTGTAGGCCCCCAAAGTGATGAAAGTTGGACTGTTCTATGTGAAAATTGTTAACGCGGCACGATGACTTGTTTTACACAAGACCAAGTCGCAAGAGTTTTTCGTCCATGAGTTTTAATTATGCAAATCTGGCTTCCCCCCCACGTTAGCTGTTCCCAGCATACATAACATCTGATACAATAGGATGACAATATAGTGCGTAACTTTGAGTGATTTTACTATGTTTTTGAGGTATTTCTGGTGTCCTTAACCCCACTACACACAATGTGAAGTATGTGTGGCCTAAGTATGTTAACGATAAAAAGTATCACAGTAGCTATACAAGATGAATGCGTTCAGGCAGCTGTTAAATTGCTTACATTAACCTTCACACTACATGTAATGTTCTTGTTTTTCAGTAATATTTGTGGTTTCACTAAATCGGTATACATTAATATTGTTTGTAAGCATTTTTCTGGATTTTCTATCAGCTATGGATTCTGAGCGTCAGAAGCGAAGGGAGGAAATTCAAGAAGCCCTGGGATTCATACAGTGAGGGGATTTTTTTTGTTTGCTTATACATAAGAGTGGTTTCTCTAAACCACTTTGGTTTGTTTTTTGCCTGTAACTGTGAGCTTTGTATTGGCTTTTCCCGTGTCGGCTTTGTGTTTTATTAAGATGTTATCTTTCCTGTTTAGTTCTGTACCATCACGTGTACTATTAGCAGTACATGTGGACGTACATCATCCAACACAGGTGCAGTGACTATATTGTGTCTCAATGTTGAAAATGTTGTTTAGTCTATTTTTCCCCCCCTCCAAGGTCATCCTTGCCTTACCCTGAACCTGGCGGATATGAGGTATTACTACAATGCATTTTTATGTTGTGTCTGTGTTTACCTGGCCCTCTGATTTTGTAGCCTATTACTGTTAAAGGGAGTGCTGCTGCACTTTTTTTTTCAGTTGTTTAATCCACATGCTTTTATATATGATATCACATGCCCACTGTCCATTTCATTTAGTTTATTTCCAGTCTGTACATTGGTAATTACTATTGACTCCCACCCCCCTTTTCATTCCTCAACTGTCTTCCTCTTCTGGCTCTTTTGTCTGTGTTTCACTCCTACTGTATCATTTCCCTATTTCTTCTCGTGCCTGCCTCCTTGGCTTTCTTGTTATCCAAAATGACTACCTCATCCTCTCTATTTTCTCTGTTTTCTCAGGCATTCCTGACCCAACTGGTGTGTAACCTGCTGGACGAGGGCAACACGGTTTTCCGTGAGGGTGACTGGAGGCAGGCGGTACTAGACTACACAGAGGGCGTGAATGTGGCACGCTACGCCCAGGCCGAGGAGCTGCTCGTGCCTTCTGCGCTGCTCGAGAGCCTGTATGTTAACAGGGCTGCAGCTCACTACAACCTGGTGGGTGACAAGGGTGTCTGTGCAGAGGTCACTGCTGTTATACAGCACCTTTGAGTTGTGCACCCATAAACATTGACTATGTATGCCTCTTTCGGAAAGTTTTCAGATCCCTTTTTTATTTCACATTTAGTTATGCTGCAGCCTTATGCTAAAATCATTTAATTTTTCTCTCATTAAGCAACACTCAGTACTGCAGAATGATGAAACAAAACATGATTTTAGACATTTTTGTAATGGATGGATGTAGCTGAATTTGTCTTTACTTAATCTGTTTAAAAGTTTTTAATTGTATAATAATAAAGGGAACTACCGTATTTATTCTAATTAATGTGCCCAGGCGCATTGCAAAATGCATACAGGGCACATCTGTTTTGAGGCCTAAATGTACAAATTATGAAGTTTTTAAAACCTTTAAACTGAGAAGTTCAAGTAAAAAAAAAAAAAAAAAAAGTTTCCTTTAAACACGGTGAGTCATTAATTGTCATTGCTTGTAAGAAAATGCAATAAACACGAAAAATCCCGAATAAATTGTTCATAATTCGGTAAGAATAGCACAGATTTTGAAGGCCTTATTATTGTACTCTATTAACTTCATTGTCGGACAAAATTCAAGGTGCATGTTTTGTGAAACTACTGCAAATGTCAACTTCACTTGTCATGTTTTACAAGTGATGCTGGTGCAATGCACGGAACCAGTCAATTTGGAGATTTTGCAGATTTTGTCCAAATGTAGCATTTTTGTGTTAATTAATCTATACTTGTAGAAAATGCATCTAATTCACTGCATTTACACGCAAATATTCTATGTCACCATTTTAATCATGTAGAAGGCCTTTACTGTGTCTCGTACTGTATTAGCCGCCCTGGCTTATCGGGTGGAGGCGCGTCCATTACAGCGGGACCCTTAATTAGGGTAAATACGGTAGATCTGTTAATGTAGCTGTTTGTACGCTGCTGAAGAGAGTTACCTGTAACCTGTGAAATAATTATATTGCAGACTAGTGTTCACCTCCCTGATGTACAGTCATCACTGTGCTTCTTGTTTCTGTCTATTTATGGCCTCCAGGGTGAATATGAACGCAGCATGCAGGACTGCGACAGCACACTCACCATGTCAGAAGGCAGCCGCAAGGCGTTGTATCGCAAGGCAATGTGCCTGCGCGAGTTGGGCCGACTGCGGGAGGCCTATGAGACAATCACGGGCTGCTTGCTCATTGCTCCGCATGTAAGATGTGTGGTGTCGTGGCATCTGGCGGGGCTGACAGGCAGTGATGGGAGCTGGGGATAGGGGCAGAGTAGATGTGGGGGTGGGATGTGTCTGAGGAGGCAGAAGGGGAATTGGGTGCATGATTAAGGTTTGCAACTGAAGTGAAGGAAGCTGGAGCTTATGGTTGTGTTTGTCTGAATTTTTTTTATTTGCTAAAATCATCATTGTAACACTTTATTAAACACAGTTTCTATTTTATTTTTTTTGTGGGAAGTTTAGGCTCTCTGGGAAAACTATAAATATGTAACTAAAGCTCTCTGCTAGACAGCAGTCATGACAAGTCATAGAGCACTGGTGTTATAGGTGTGGAAATTGTACTTCAGTCAGGAGAAAGATGGGGAATTGTGTAAGAGTCCCCCTTTAAAAATTGGCAGTTCTGATGAACGTTTAAATAGATTATCAGTTCTTGCGAAGTGGAATTTTTTATTTTTTATTTTATTTTTTTTATATATAACAAGTGTGTTGTGACCAGAGGGGTCAGTGGGGGGGGGATGCTTCAGGACCAAGATATCGACAACTCTGTTATTGGAGACTCTTGAACAGGAGTGTAGGAGTCGTGTCATAATATGGTTAGTTGTGAAGTGTGGAGGTTCCTAATGCTCTTGAGGTAGCTAATGGCTTTCTTCTTGCCAGTGGTGACATCACAGATTTGGCATGCCTGAAGGGGATCAATACAGTGCAGTTAGTGGTTTATTTAACCTACTGTCCATGAAGAAGTTAATCCAGTTCATGGACTGTTTTAGACAGCTGGTAGTGTAGTTAATGCTTTGCAAGAGGGATCAGACCAGACAAAGAGCTTGATGTCAGACTTACTCTTACACTTGTAGCTGGGACATCTGCATAGGGCTGAATGTTCATCTCCTTACACGCAGGATATGCAGGTGAGTGAGCTAGCCCAGGAGCTGGCCAACACGCTGGGCCTGAAGAACCGAAAGGCCTACATTAGCCAGCAGGTAGGACCTCTTCCACTCGGGCCAGTCCTCTTTCTGCCTGAGTTTGATGTCCTTACGAAGCACAGCTGAGAGAGCCTTCACCAATTCGCTTTTTCTGCAGGAGGAGTCGCCTTCAATAGGGCCAGATGCTAACGGAAACTTGGGGTCTTCCACAGAGGAGGCATGTAGCCAGACTTTCATAGTACCATTCCTGGATAGTAATTACTGCATGATTTTTAAATGCATTTTACACAAGGTCTACCATTCTTAACAAGTACCTCATAAACCTGTTTAAATAATGTGTATAATAATGAATGTCTCTGCTAGTCTGACATGTAATGCTTCTTTAAGCCCAAAGCTTAAATATCTCTGTTTTTGTAGATTTCGGCCAGTGGTTTGGAATCTTTAAATGGCATTGTGTCAGGTATCTCATTTGCTTTGCATATGTACATAAGATGGTGGTAGTTTTGTTTGAAGGTTTAGTTTTAAATAAGATCAGAGTGCTTTGTATTAGTGTTTTTGTGTTCCACACTGGCATGTCTTTGTCTTCGTGTTCGGTCCTGTTTGGTCTCTTCAGAGGACAGTGCCCAGTGCATCCCGGCCCCTCTGGCCACACCCATCCCGGTCAGCGATGAGCTGTCAACCCCGCCAGTAACAGCTGTACTGCCTCAGGACCTCTCTGAGAGCCCGGGACAGGTGTCCTTCTCTGTGCCAGTGTCGGAGCACCTGGACCAGTGTGAGGTGATTGGTGATGAGCTGGACAGCTTGTTGGACTGCATTCCCAAGGGCGCTGAGGTCAGTTCACCCTTAGTTGGTGCTCCTGAAATGCATACTCGTGGATGGTGTGAAATGCTGGCAGGTTCACTCCCAAACAGGTCAAGGCGTGTGTGTATCCTGTGTTTTGTGACATGCTTTACCAAATAATTGGTTCAAGTTTGCATGGTTGTTTTGGATGAAACTGTCTTGTGAAAACATTAACATTTAAAAAGCCATATTCATCCCATACGATGTATATACATTTGTATGTGGATGATGGGGAGGGGGGCTAACGCATCTATTCCTCTTTTTTTTTTTTTTTTTTTTTTTTTTTTTTTTTGCCCCTTTAGTTTTACCTTTACTTTATCTTTTGTTTTACAAAAATTCGGGGGGCAATCCCCAACACCCACCCAAACAAACC
>JABJVR010000077.1:2183383-2223325 GCA_025773905.1 Chitala chitala
TCTCTCTCTCTCTCTCTCTCTCTCTCTCTCTCTCTCTCTCTCTCTCTCTCTCTCTCTCTCTCTCTCTCTCTCTCATACATTTGACAAGTGCAAAACAGTCATGACAAGCCTTCAAAATGTTAATTCCTTTATTTGTTGCATTATTTCAAGAAATGTTCACCATGAAGAGGACTAAGAACAATTGCAAACAAGTTACAAAAACAAGTAAAAAATCTGCCTGTAAATATGTTTGAACATGACAAAATAAACCTTTCCTCATTTGGTAACAAAAACAAACAAACAGTTACAACCTCCAAAAATAACCTTGTGGAGCAAAGGCAGGCGTTCTAATCGTTGCAGAGAGAGTAGAGGAGCGCTATCTGTTCTGCATACTCAAACCCAGGGCTGCAAAAATACAAGACATGGGGGTTTCACTGCATCATACTGGATGTAAGGTTTCATCTCAATCTCTGCTTGTAAAAAGCATTTATTACTATATACATTCTAATGGTGCACAGTACTTCATATAAACAGCATAGCAAATACTTGTGTATGTCGAGTCATTCAGGTCTCAAAAATGAGCTACAAAAAAAAAACAGGACCAACTTATTTTTGAAATGCTTATGGATGTAGAATACTGGTTATAAAGCTGAAAAAACCTGAATGTGACTAATGCTGAGTCAATGGCTTGAACCAAGAACAACTTCAGTGAATAGTACATGCATGTGTGAAAATTACTGGGTGCTAATGGTTAATGATGCGTGATAAAGTTTAGTATTACGTCACTGTGACCTAGCAAGACTTAGTACAACACTAATAGTGACATCATAAATTTGATTTAAATCAGATGAGCTGCAAATTCTAGTGGATACCAAGCACTCTGTCATTTGATACCTCAACCAATGATAAGGCTCAAAGCAAGAAGTGAACTTTCCAATATGTGCATAAGAACCTTGAGCTTTCCAATTGGTGCATAAGAAGTTCTAGAATATTAAACATGATTGCTTACCATATTTGCTTGGCCCGTATTAATTTATACATGGGTCATATCAAATTTAGCTAGTTAACCCTCAAATACTGCCCTCAACTTATCCACAAGTATACATTTATATATTAAAGTATATGGTACTCTAATAAGGACAACGTGGCTATCACATTAACTGAATTTAGCAATCATGAGTCAACTGCTAGAACTGCCTGACCCCCTGACCTCCTAATCCCAACACACACATCCTACTTACCGGCCAGGAGTTTCCAGAATCAGGGGGATACTGTCTAGCTGGGGCTCATTCACAATGTCACGAAATGCAGCTAGTCCAATTTTTCCGTGCCCAATGTCTTCATGACGGTCCAAATGACAGCCAAGTTTGCCTGTGCATAAGAGAGCAAGGGCTCAATGATGGCGACTAGAGAACAACACAGGCACAGGATTCGCCTCTCCTATTCCCGAACCACAACTGAATCTCAGGCTCTGTCCCATTCCAAACTAAGTCCATGGGTTCCCCACTGAGTAGTTTAATCAGTAGTTTCCACTGATTAATTAAGGATACTAATCTTACAAGAAGCAAATGTTACTGCTACCATGTGAATCTATTCATTTACATTTATTAATTTAGCAGACAACTTTGTCTAAAATGACTTACAAATGACACATACATGTTACAACAAAACTGGTTTCCTGCATTTAACCGATCCCCTTAGGGGAGCACTGGGCAGCCATTATTCAGCACCCAGGTAGCTAGCGCTAAGTGTCTTGCTCAGGGAAGCACCTGGTGGCTGGGGTGGGATCGGAACCGGGAGCTTCTAGCCTGATGTTCTCCCCATAAAGCCACCACGCAGTACTCTGTTCTCACAGAGCATCCAAAAAACATTTTTTAACTCTGACAGTCCTCTCCTCAAAAATCTTTACTAAAAGGCAAGATTTATATGGTATGTAGAGACCAGAGTTGAAAATTAAAATATTTTTGAATGCTCTATATATTTTTGAACTATACTGACTAGCTTAGCCAGTGGCACCCAGGAATAGGTGACAACCAAGAAGAGATTGGTGACAACTGGAGAGACAGCGACAGCTGACAGCTTAGAAAGATGGCAATCGGGGCAGGAATTGATAGCAGCCTTACCTACTTCTTCCACTAGGAAGGATCTTACCAAGCTATGGATCTACTTACAGAGACATACCCGCAGGGAAGCCTGGGGGGGAATATGAGCATACCAACAGGACAGATCTATCAAGAATGACCTTGGCAAATTAATTATTGGATACAACTACAAAAAAGATGCATCTGCAGCAAGGTCTGCAAGAATAAGTGCTCCCTCAAAATTGATCAGGCCCAAATGAAATGCGAGTTGCTGAGGAGGAAAGAGTTAATTCTCGTGAGATGCAGGAGGAGCCTAGCCCAAAGCTACCCCACACAGCCCAGAACCTCCAAGCACTAACTTCTTCATCTACTAGCAAAGTAGGTCAGTATAGTCAGATCAACTGGCCTCCAACAAGCCAGCACAGAGAGTAGCACCAGGCTGATGAAGATGTGGCCAAAACAATTTCACTTCTTTTTGGATGGTGTTGCAGTCCCTTCATGGAGAAGCCAGTCAAGAGTAAGGTCTTTGACTATAGCCTCAAGAAATGCAGCATCAATCCAAATTACCATGAAGGATCTTGAGTCTCAGTTTACCGCTGTTGACAAGTCTAGGTTAGCTGGCATATTCAAGGCTTGGATTTACCAGCACAGCATCCTACATCGAGTCCTCTATTAGGACCCCAGGGATCCCAAAGTGGCATCAGCAAGCATCCTGGTCCAGTCAGGTAGAAAGTGGAAAGCTCAGGAAGGCCTGGAAGTTGTTGAATCCCAGCTGAGGTGTAAGGCTTTGGTGAGGATAGTGACAATAGGATAGGCTGGTTTAGGAACTGTCCCACAACCCTGCTTTGACAAGGCCCAGGGCAAGGACATACGACATCTAATCCTGGAGGAGGTGTGCATATGTGTCAAAGAGGAACTGGCCAGCAGGGAACTGGGCATGCACCAACAAGGGGCATGGACATGGTGGGATGGTACACTGAAGAGGAAGATATCCTGGGCTGAAATCTGGAAGGCAGAACCTCAGAGGATCAAGTTCTTAGTCCAGTCTGCGTACAATCTCCTGTCAAGTCTAGCAAATCTCCACATCTGGGGCAAGAGTGATGTCCTATCATGTCTTTATGCCCCAGGAGGGGGTCACCTGAACACATCCTCAGCAGTTACCCAACAGCCCTGGGGGAGGGATGCTACCATTCACGGTGAAAACAGTTTCTGAGACGATCTCCAAAGTCTTAACCAACATCAAGCATTTCTGCAGCCAGAAGAAAATTCGCTTTGTTAGGGCTGGAGAGCAGTCACAGCTACAACCCAGAATGGCAGTAGGGCTGTTTGCAACTGCATCAGATTGGGATGTCGATTTAAGATTCTCAGTCATCCAGGTAGAGCTGTCTGGAAGTTGAATCTTGTCAAAAGAGCAATCCTAGCCAAAATTGGTCAGGGACCTCATATTTATCCTCAGGGCGGTTAGCTCACTTGGATAGCCTCGTTGGCTGAACGATTTCAATTCAGGCTGGAGAACCTACTTAGATGAGTAGTGAAACATTCCTATCAAGAAGATAGTTAGTTCAGTCGACATGATTCAACTTCCAGACATCAGATTGGGATCCATGAGTTTACTTAGGGAGGCAGTTGAAGTTTCCTGACCACAGGATGTCAACTTCGTTTAGGCCAGATGTGGTGCTTACATCACTTTCGTTGAGGTAGGTAATCCTTTTATTGCTTACAGTTCCGTGGGAGGATCACATGGAGGAGACAAATGAACGGAAACAGTCCAAGTACCAGATGCTGTTGAACCACTGCTGGAGGACAAGCTGGAAGGCTTGATATGAGCCAATAGAAGATTTGCTGGCCATTCACTGTGCAAGGTCTACATTCAACTTGGCATAAATGAGGTAATGAAAAGGAAAACAATCAAGTCTTCTATGAAGGCTGAAAGGATGGGGTCTCCAGATGATTTTGGATTAAAAGGAGTGATCCGTGAGCCAGTGTTGCTGGGACAGGGTCTGATCAACACTAGCTAGGTCATCTGAGTGACAGCGTATGATGTTGAAAGACCCAAAACCCTCAATAACCTCAGATACATTGCTGATTATATTACCCAGCGCACCCAATGCATTTTTGAACAATCTATTTAATCCACTACATTGTCACTCTCTAGTGGGGACCTCTGTAACCACATCTGACCAGACACTACTGATCGTTTTCTTTCATCGTACTGTACAATAAAGATTTCCCTTTCTTGGTGCTGGAAAATGACAGGCTATTTCAGATGAGATCTTAATTTACCAGGATTGCCACAGTGCTAGACAGGAAACAGACTGGGGCTAAAAATCTCAGATGTTAAGAAATCTAGATTTTTCCCAAATTCAGATAGCAACAATGAAAAAAATTAAATTTGTAATGTGTCCCTTAAACCCAAAGCACCAAAACTGATTAATTGTCAGTTGCAGATATGTGAACAAATTTTAGTTTTATTAGTACAAGTACAGTCCTAGCAATAAAAAAAAACTGTCACTTCAGTCTCACTGGTGTAACCAGTACATAAGCATTTTCAAATCCTTCAAATCAAACTGGAAAATGAAACATAATTAGATACAAGTACACACAGGATCAGGATTTTTAAAATATTTTTTATTTTATAGACCGTGGTTAAACGTCAGTGATGTGAAAATGATGGCTCATCACTCTAATTACAAATTCTCATAACTAGGTCTTTAAATACACCCTGTGTTGTCAATGTAAAGCCATATGTTAAAACAGGTGCCCAGTGCCTTCCAATGATCCCTGACCACCTAGCTAGCTTCACCAATGTTTGGGGTCCCCCCACTTCCAGGATAAAACCACAGTCATACTGCAAGTGTAAAGGGTGAACACAGCTCCAAATTATCTCAATAAACACCATGGGTACAAAGAAACCTCAACAGAAACACCAAAATAGAACAGTCATATTCTATCAATATATAAAGAAGAACAAAGTGCTTCCAAACTGAGCAATGTGGTCACACATACTTGTACCTCAGGGTACTGAATTGTGAGGTTAGCATACCTTTGGAGTCATTGAGATGGATGGCTCGAAGATAGCTGAGCCCAACAACACGGTCAAATTCCTCCAGCACTGATTTTACCCCTCCCTTTGCAGACAAGTTGTAGCCTAGAAAAAGAGTACTGAACCTCAAGTTTAAACAGCATTTCCATATACATTTTGACCAAGTCTCCTGTTGCCTTATAAAATTTTGCTTCCATTTTTCTGTCAATACATCATTTGAACGCGACAATATCTTACACACACACACACACACACGATGGATTTATGAGTTAAAAAAAGATGAAATTTCATTAAGTGTTAATGGTTACAATCAGAAGATGGTTTAATTAAAGTTTGTTTTACACATACAGTCTCTATTTTTATAGCCACACAATCACTTGATATATATGAATAAACATGACGAGTCAATAAACAGCAGATTGAACCAAAAGTAAACACTGGTTGTTTTCTACCCCCTCCTAAACACAGAGTTGCAAAAACATCCAAGTAAAAAAGACAAGGGTCCCTCACTTGTAATTTAGCCACAAAGAGCCACAGCACTACGCACCAGCAGCAAATGCGTGGCAGGTGTCAAAGCACACCCCGATGCGGCTCTGGTCCCGCACCCTGTCAATGATGCTCCGCAGCTCACTGAAATTACCGCCCACTGTGCTCCCCTGCCCGCTCATGTTCTCCAGCACTGACGAAGCAGAAAGAAACCGTCTCCTTTGGGGCTACACCACAACAACAAACAGGCTGATAGGTGAGGCAGATCAGCATCAAGTGGGTAGGGATGGGGATGCTGGGTTGTTGAAAATGAGTGTGAGAAGGGTCATCTGAGACTGATGTCTGGTGAGTGGAGCAAGTGTATGAATGAGTACAGAATGTGGAGTATACCGTATGTGTTCATGTGTAATGTGGAAGGCTATGCTGGGGCTCAAAACCATGCACACACAGACCACCAAATGCTACCAAGACCATTAGCCCACCAAACTAAAGACCAAAGTCTACTGCGTAGGGAGCTAGTCAGACTCATGTCCCAATGTCTAGGGAGACTGTATCTAAGAGTAAAGAATACAAGACAGAACAAGACTCCTTAGGTCTTAGCTGGTAAACAGCTTGGGTTTACCTGTGACCACGGTAGATGTTTGCTGGTGGGCATGATTGATAGCCTGGGCGATCCTCTCAATGCACTGCTCTGTGCTGATGGAGCCAAGTGAGGACCCTGGGTGGAGGTTAAACTGGCTAAGGCCCAGCAAACTGCACCGGCTCAGCTCATCCACCAGCATGGCCTGACTCTTCTCAAACACATCTGGAATAGTGTACACGGAAAAATGCCTCTTGGGGTTTAGCCAAAGAACCATACTTGGACCCAGAGACAGACTACAGCTGAATTAAAAAAAAAGCCCAAGGCTAAACCTTTGGCATGAATGGAGACTAGCCCACTGCAGCATTAGAGGCATATGACAAACCTTGTTTGGGAGAACCACAGTTCATCAGATAAGACCCATGTGGTAGTATGTGTGCTGGCTCAAACCCATGCTGAGCACACGCCTCCCGAAATTTGGCTGCTGCTGAAGGATCAATCGGAGGTCTATTCCAGGAGCGCTGGGACCCAAGGAACAGGGCAAAACTGTGGCCACCCATTTCCACACTTTCCTTCACTGCATTCCATATCCCACCTGTGGGTGAGATGCGTGCTATGCTGTTTATTCGTGCTCACTTTAGAGACTTTGAGATTATGTTTTGGAGAATGGACGATTAACAATTAAACAGAATCAGTCAGACAAACAAATTAAAGACTCATGTATGCTATTTACAATGAATGGATTATTGAGACAACTGCGGCAACTACCTGATATTGACACGTGAGCTCCAATAAACTTTGTTTTTTCTTTCGCCTCGTTTTTTCGCTCCCTTAACTTATCCGCCACATCTTCTTTGTAAAAACCATCTTCTTCGTGTGCAGATCCCCCTTCTCCTTGTTCTTTCACCTTTCTGGTTCGCCCCTCTGCCTTCCTTTTCCTTGCACCCGTTTTCTTTGTACTCATAGCTTACACTACGCCTGTGGGACAAAAACACACATACAGTCACATCGACGAAGTTAGTATTCTGAGGAATCCGGTCAAAAAGACCCACACTCGCATATACTCTATATATCCACAAACTAATCACGTCAGGTTGTCAAAATTTACATATTTGGTACTCATAGATCTGTAGGTCTGATTTACAAAAGATGTGTTCAATTCATAACATATTTTTTACTCGCTAGTAAGTTCATAGGTGTTAAAAATCCCCAGCATTTGACTATATAACCAGCACGGCCAAATATATTTCAGAATAACCCATTTCAATTCATTTACCACACAAAGGAAATAGCACTAAAGAAGGTATTGTATGGAGGTCGCCTTAGGAAATTGTGTATTGTGAAAATATTCAAAACCATGTTTAAAAACACGTACTACTTTTGCTTTGAGTCGAATATAAAAGCACGTCATTGTCAACGGCCTCACACCTCCTACCTGCTATGAAGCTGAGCAGCGATTGGTCGGCGGACTGTTTATAAACAGATGGACCAGAAGAGAACCAGAAGAGTACCGATCGTACTCAAACAGATCGACAGCATTTTAACACAGCGCCACGCGCAGTAGAGTCGCGCGGTAACAGGTGACGTCTTTCCTCACCATTGTTAGAGTAACGTACGGGACAACGACAAAGTAAAGGTTTAAAAGGTGTCTAACGTACACCAATCGATAACTCCATAGTTTTTCACCGTCTGTGAATATTCAGTTGTTTATTATACACCATAAAAGACACGTTATCACCTCAGATTACAATGAAGTTAAAATACAGTCATTTGTAAAAACGTTTTAAATTGTGAGGCTGTATGCGGGAATAAAATGCAAACTGCTGCTTGTAATGCGAAAAAAGCTGCATTTTAAGAAACTGGTCATTAAAGGCAACGAAGTGGTTGTTTTACGCAGTAACTGCTGAATTTCATAAAAATGCAAATACTTTGACATTAACAATTCAGAGAACGTTTATAGTGTGAAAACAAAAAAATGATCTCGTATAGTATGTAGATCAATGCACATTAATTCCACTAATAAGACTGTCACGAACAATAAAAATAAAGATTTTATTATATATCCGTCTATTCAGAGTATCTTATCAGTTATTTATTTACTTATGTTGAAGTCTTTATACTTGTATTACTGTGAAGGTCACCCCCCTCCCCCCCGTCCTCTCGGCTGCTCAGATACACACACACAGACACACATACCGAGCAGCAAAATGGCCGACCGTCAACCAACAGACTTTACAGCGCTTTAATAAAAACCAACACATACTGCTTATTTGGTTTACAATATCATTTACATACGCACTAATCGGAATTTTTAAAAAGGGTATTTTTCTTCATTCTCTACTACTCGCCTTTGGGAAATACTGTATTTTCAAATTGTGTGTTTTTGCCTCGAATGCCTCAAAACGCCAGAATTTCGCACTCCAGCACTTTATTTCATACGTAATTCCCGAGGTGGGTAAGCGCGCGGCCGAGCGTTCCGACTCCTCATAGCTGTAAATAACGCTCATTTTGCGCTGTTTTTGCTGTTTGTCATGCAGCAGACGTGCCGTCGACGCTTGGCTAGCAGACCAGCTACCGCCGCTCCACCAGAGCTAGCTGCTTTTTTTCAAAATGGCTCATTGCGTCCGCCGTACTCAACTATTTTGATTCAACTTCGTAGCACGATTATTTGGCGACGAGAGCAGGGCTGGTGCTTGTCGCTGAGTAAGGCGTCTCGTCTGCCTCCGAACTGTGCAAACACGCTATGGCTATGCGATCGCACCTGAGATCGGTTTAGGAAGCAAGACGTTTTCTTGAATTCCTGGTCGTCGTATTTTTTTATTTTAAGCAAACGAGTGCTGTTGGTTTTTAAATCTGCGTAATGTTTGGCAGGTGTTTGCAAAAAGGGCCTCGGCGTAGTATGCTGGGATGTTAAGTTGTCTGTGTGGCGTTGGTGGCCGGTGGTATGTGCTAAGCTGGCCGACCCGCCTTATGTTCAGGCTGGGATCGTGACTCGACCGCGTCCGGAACCTTAACATGTACAGCGATGCGGCGCACCGAGGCGCTCTCAGCGCCCTGTTTTACAGCGGTCCGCTCCTCCTCTGCTCCCAGGATGAGCAGATCGCGCAAGGCAAACTGAAAATGTTATTTTCCACGGTGATGTCGAAACAGGGACTGGATTGTTGGTGCGCCGAAACACCTCGCTTTTAGTTACTGTTTTGACAGCGCTGCAGACCCTGCACGGACTGGCTCAAGTAGCGCTCTCTCGATAATTATTGATAACTGGTTTGTCAATTTAAAAGAAAAGAATTTAGAATTCATTTTTTGCTCTTGATTAATATTTTTGGGGATATTGATGCGGACAAGAAATTCTGTGTTCTCATCGGCCTACGTGTTAGTCGCATATTTATCTTAAGTTCCTTACCATCGGTTTCGTTTCTGTAAGGTAGAGTTATGACGTATACGTACGTAAACTAACTTTTGTCGTACATAACAGCCAAATATTCAGAGATCGTTTTTGGTTTAGCGGCTCATTTGTTAATTTTTACCGCACTGAAAGTTGTACTACTTTTGTTATGCATCACGTTAATTCACTATGTTTATATTGTTTTGTGGAAGTGTTATAATTCCTGTGTAAACATTAAATAAAGACTTTAATTACGGGTTAAATATTTTATGTACTAGGAGTGTAGGGTGCTTTGCATATATTTGCATGGGTGAAAGGTGTGTTCATAAAGATGTCTAAATTTCAAAGTTATCCTTCTTAAAGCTTTTATTTTACGTTAATTTGTGAAAAAAAAATTCGAAGGCTGAACTGTTGTCATGTCACCTTTTTAAAGAATTGGTTTGTGTTTGCTTTCATGGGCATGCAGCGGGCCTGTAGCTGCATGTGTATATTTTCATGTTTGGTAATACTGTAAAAGGAGATGACTGTACCTAAGGTGATGTCTTATATATTGTCTATGTGCTCCACAAGCTATTTGAATCAACCCTATCTCAGGATGTCATGTAACTGTAGTCTTGAAACTTAAAATATAAATAATTAATTTGCTGGAATAAATGCTAAGAGAAAGGTGACTGTGATCTCTCCCACGGTGGTTTGTGGTCCACTAAGGGCTTACTGGAGGATTTTGGATGTTGCACTTTTTTTCACTGTGGTGTTTCTGCTCCTTTTGTCTTAGAGAAGAGCATTAGGAAAGGGAACAGCAGTTCATGGAAGACAAGAAAAGGAAAAAAGAAGATAAAAGGAAAAGGGAAGCCGCCCAGAAGGTATAGATGCTTGTCAAACTCAGTTTCATGTAATCAGTTAAGAGCATTGTAGAGGTGGGCATTGCTGTACTTCAGGACTGGAATATGAGTGTGTTTAAGTTGCGTCAATTTAGATTTCAGTTCTTTACACATTTAGTAGATTTTACATGTCAGCTGTTCCCGGAACCATAAATCAGCCCTTATTTGAAAGGCATCTCTGGTCTGTAGGCCTCCACTGAAACAGGAATTTTACTGTACCTTTTTCAGATTCATAGCCAGGATTTGGTCCCACAGCCTAGTGGTGACAGGCATGACCAAAACACTTACCAGGATGTTAGATTCTTGTTTTAAATTTAAATTCCAGCTGTGGTCAGTTTGTGGTACAGTTAATTTCAGCCTAACAGCAGTTAAGATTTAAAATGTTATCAAAGAGTTGTCTTAATGAGGACAAAGTGGTGAGGAGAGAATTACAAACTTGATTTAAAATTAAGTCAATTATCAGCTAGACTGAATGTACTTGACTATTGTCCTTCTGGGTGGAGCATTAGACATTGTTCCCTCACAGTGTACGTAAAGCAGTATAAAACAGAATCACCCTTTAATGATAATTTTCCCCTGTTGTTGTGTTCTGGCTGAAAGTTTTGGCTGTGTCTGAACATTTGAGTGACAGCAAACTTGATGAAAAGCCTTAATATGGTGACTGACGGCCCTGTATCTAATTTCAGGTTGCAGAACAAAAAAACAAAGGTGAGCTTTTTTCCGCTGCCTGGTTTCCTCTGCTTAATTTACTCAGTTGTCATGAACGCACCTCTCTCTCCCTTGCCTTTGCTGTCTCTTTTGGTGCCATTGTTGGTAGCCATGCACTGTAATGTTTTGTTACTTCTGACTACTTTACAGTTGTTGTGATGATACTTGGACGGTGTTTTGCAGAATGTAATTCTGTTCATATATTTTTCTTTGGTACTATATGGCTGTGCTGAGCTGTTGTGAGCATTAAAGTTGTCCCACATATTTTGTGTATGCAGACTGTCTTGGTGTTTGTGATGTTGCTTTATCCTTTTACTCGTATGTGTTGTTTTGACAGCATGTTCACTTGGCTTTCAGTTTCTAATGTGCAACCGTACTTGCTTTCTCCTTGTAGTGCCAGACTCGACCAAGCCCACACCATCTCAGTCCTCGGCCACCCTTAGCTCTGCATCCCCCAGCCCTGGCCCCGCACCCTCGGCCTCCCCCTCTCCCGCCGCCGCTGCGGCCAGTGCCCCCTCCCAGGGCGGGAACAATGCCAAGCGGCCACCAGTGGCCAATGGGCAGCCCCCCGCAGCTGGAGCCCAGGCCCCCCAGCGCTACATGCCCCGTGAAGTGCCCCCGCGATTCCGCTGCCAGCAGGACCACAAAGTGCTACTAAAAAGGGGCCAGCCGCCGCTGTCCTGCATGCTGCTTGGGGGGGGCTCTGCTGGGGGGGGTACACCTGCTCTGTTGTCGGGGGATGGCTCTAATTCAGCGGTATCTGCTGCCTCAGGTCAGTCTCAGATCACGTTTTGCTCATTATTTCATGTCTTTCCTCTCATTTTCAGTAATAGCTGTAATTATTTGTCATTTAATTATGTTAATGTAATGGTTTTTTAAAAGTTGTCTTCTGTAGTGTGTGTGTGTGTGTGTGTGTGTGTGTGTGTGTGTGTGTGTGTTTAAAATTACGTCGAACCGGTCAGGTTCTTTAACAGCTCAGAGTGTTGTGTTGCTGGTGGTTATGTGAGCAGTTTCTGTTTGATGTTGGCTCGGGCTAGTCAGGTTGCGCTTTGCTGTTTACTTCCTGCCTTGTCGCAGTCCTGCACAGTTTGCTCTCAAACAGCGCCAATGCTGCTGTAGTTTACAGATCAGTGATGCTTTCTCTCTTCCTTTAGATTCCAGCCCTGTATTGTTGGGCTCTGGTTCTGCGACTTCACTACCCAACTCGTCCTCTTCCTCCTCCTCATCATCATCATCAGTCGCTGCTTCTTCTACTATTTCCTCTTCAAATTATGCAAATTCCACGTGGGGGGTGAGCTCTGGCAGCCTGCCCCTCTCTCAGGGCTGCGAAAAGGTAATAGTGGACGAATTTGACCTGGAGGAGTGGCCCAGCATCGTGGGCGCAAGTGCCACTGGGACCGAGGGTGGAGGGCCCCCATGGGGTGACAGAAAAGGTGGGTCCCCCTCCCCCACGTCCTCCTCCTCTTCCTGCTTAGCCAACGAATGTACGCAGCCGGGAGGCGCTGCGTGGGGTGGCTCTGCCCAGACTGGCACTGGAGGGGCGGACTCGGGCTCCCTGTCTTCCCGGTCCAAAGCCCCTGCTCTCACTGGGACTTCTGATGGCTCTTTAGCCACTGGTAGTGGGGCGCCCAGTGCCAACTTCACCCCTAACGCCAATCCTTCGGCCTGGCCGGCCTTGGTGCAGGACGGCGTGTCCAGCGCTGCTGAGATTGAGGCCAAGGGCCGGTCGTCGCCACCCCTACCAAATCTGTCGTGTCTGTCTGCTGATTCTGCTGTGGGCCATCCCACTCCATCTGTGAATCCTGTCAGTCATCAGCACCTCTCTCACCAAATGCAAGCTGGGGAGGCAGAACCCCGCTGTGGGGACTGGGGGGCTGCCAGACCGGAGCAAGTTGCTGGACCAAAAAAAGCCAAGCTGGTAGCAGCGGATGAAAATGACTGTGGGGGTGCAGACGGAGGGGAGCTTGCCACCTCTTTGTCATCCTCTTCCTCTTCCTCCTCTTCATGCAGAGCGCTCACTTTCTCCTCCAACCCTAAAACAGGTGCCTCAAGGACTGACTGTTGGGAGGGAGGGGCTGGAGGGCCTGTGGTCTGCGAAGGAGCAAGTTCTCTGGCTCATAGTGGTCAGGACAGCAAAGGGGGTGCTGGGGTTTTGGGGGGTAAAGCCTGGGGTGTGGGCAGTGGGAGTTGTAAGACCCCCGGGGTTTCTCAGGGAGCATGGGTTGGGGGGGATGAGCCAGAGCTTTCAGTAGGGGAATGGGGCAGTTCAGCAGGGGCACCTGGCTTGTGTGGGCCTAGCAATTCTGTCGCGGGATGTGGAAGCAGTTCTGGGGGTGGCGGGAACCTGTCCAACCCTCCCCCTGGCGTCCCCACGACCTCGACACAAGCTTGGGACAATCAGAAAGGGACCGGGCACAGTGGGGGGTGTGAGACCAGTGAGTGGGCAGGACAGGGCAGAGCAGGAGGGGGTGGGGCTTCTTCCTCCAGTGGTGGAGGACACTCGCGAAGCGAGCAGCACGGTCTCCACCGCTCACACCAGCCCCACAATGCTGAAGTGGCCTTACAGAACCTGCTGAGCAGGACCGACCTGGATCCCAGGGTGCTGTCCAACACAGGCTGGGGCCAGACGCAAATCCGGCAGAATGTGGCTTGGGATTTGGAAGGAGGTGCAGACAAGCCTGTTGAGCTCAGCTCTTCTGCTCCAGTGGTTCCTGCTGCTGCTGACTCCCCTGATGCCCCTCATCTCCCAGGCATAACTCCAAATGCCCTGGCAGCAGCATCCATGCTGCCTCCTGGGGATGCATGGGAAAATGGCAGTAACACCACCCTACCAACGCGAGGTCCTCAGCAGTCACCTGTGCCCGGTGTGAGGAACCCGGCTGCTGTTGCACAGTCCGTCTCTGGAGGCAGCGTGGGTGGTCCTGGAAACCTAGCAGGGAGCCAGGGAAAATCCTCTGGGGGCTGGGCTGGCATGGGTCAGCCAGACGGCCTTGGGCAAGGGTGGGGCACAGAGGGACAGGAGTGGCGAGAGCGCAGAGGTGCTGCAGGTGGATGGGGTGAGTATGGACAACAGGGTACAGTGGGAGGAGGAGGTGGCAGTGGGTGGGGTGGAGGTCTGGATGAGAAAGGGATGGGGGGCTGGAAGGAGAAGAATAGGGAGGCAGGAGGCTGGGGACAGAGAGGCAGTGGTGGAAGCAACACCGACTGGGAGAAACGGCAGCAGCCTAAATCAGGAAATGGGAGCTGGGCAGAAGGCAAAGGCAGTGGACCTAGTGGAGGCAGTGATGCTGACATGGGGACCTGGGGTGGGAACTGGGAAGAAGGAGGCCCAAGAAGAGGTTGGGAAGGAGTAGGAGATGGGGCCACCAAAGCTCACCAGGGCTGGGGAGGGAAAGGCCACCCATCACATATGCCAAACAGCCAGGCGGGCACTTTGAAGGTTCCGGCACAGCAGCAACAATCACAGTCCCAGCTGCAGGATGTGGGCGGGGGATGGGCAAGGCCAGGAGGTCTGCACTCCCAAAACCAGAACCAAAGCTCAGGCTGGATTCCTGGTGGTCCATCCGAGGGTTTGGAACCCAGTGGCTGGGAGGAACCCTCTCCGCAGTCCATCAGTCGCAAAATGGAGATTGACGACGGTACATCGGCGTGGGGTGATCCCAGCCTCTACAACTACAAGACCGTCAACCTGTGGGACAAGAACGGTTCGGCCCCGGTGCAATCGCAGCCGCTTAGCACCTCAGCTCCAGTGCAGCAGCAGGGCCCCCACCCCTCACAACAGCCGCAGCCTCCAGGGAGGCCCAGCCACCAGCCAGTCACCTCTGTGAGCAGGGACTCAAACCCTGGTACAGGAAAAAACTCTGGGATGGGTAAGGAATGAACACTAAATTTAACTGATTTCTGAAAATATGCATACTGTATGCATGTTGTATGTTCAGTTGTACCATCTGTAATATTTGAACCTCAACTTGTCTCTTGCTTTGTTATTTTGTTTTTGAACCTTGTGTACTGAAAAGCATCGTCCTCTATGTAAATTGGGCTGTGGTTAAGCTACATTTCTTTGAACTGATGCTGCTGTTTGCAGTGTGGGGTAATGGTGGCGCCCCCTCCAGCCCATGTGTGGACAATGGCACTGCGGCTTGGGGCAAGCCCACGGATGCACCCGCCAGCTGGGGTGACCTGGAGGACACTGGAAAGCCGACGGGTTGGGGCAACCCCACCCCTAACACTGGTAAGACCCTACTCTCTTCTCAAGCTGAAGATGTAGTTGATCTTAACTAACCTAATACTTTGGTTGCAGAATTACGTGGCTTTACCCACTGAAGCCGTTCACTGTGTGGAGCTTTCACTTTTAAGAACGTGATTTACTTTTCATTGGGTTACATTCATGTCACAGATGCACAAACTGTGTATCTTTAGCACTGGGAGCATTTGTGGTCTGACTAAGTGGGTTTCAGTTCCACTTGAGCTTGTCCCAAGGCTGCACTCAGCAGCTGTCTATCCGTGGCCCTCGCCCTGTGCTTAGAGCTGCAGACCCGTACCTACCTGTGCTCTAACCTGATGCACTCAGCGATGCCAACTGTTTGCACGCTCTGCTTTCCTGCAGGGTCAAAGTCTATGCAAGATGGCTGGGGTGAGGCAGACGGCTCTGTCAGCGCATCACGCCACTCCAGCTGGGAGGAGGACGAGGAGAGTGGAGGTGTGTGGAGCAGCACTGGCTCCCAGGGCAGCAGCTCCTCCTACAACTCCGGGGGCTGGGGGCAGGGCCACGGGGGCAAGAAGGCCAACAGCAAGGTACAGGTGGGAGAGCAGGGTCAGCTCACATGGCTTTATCTGTATTTTACTTTTCACACGCAGGTTCATGAGCGTCAGAAACGTGACTGTGCAAGCCAATGTTGCTTAGTGGCTTTGCTGTAGTCTACCTTCAGTTTGTAAATGGGTCATTTGAAACTGGATAGAAAGGTTGGTGGCAGTTTCTATATTGTTATTGCTGGGGTCACGTGGCTCATCGTGAAAATATTGCTATAGAGCATGATCCAAGTGTTTTGGGCATGCTCAAGTGTAGGTTTATTCTATCAAGGCTGGAGTTGGTTAAGCTTAAAATTTCATAACTTTTTAGCCAGAATGTTATAAACAGTTTCAGATTTTAATTTTGCAGTGGTTAAGATCTGTGGCTAAGTGTATAAAATACGCATGCATTAAGATTTGGGGCATAAATTTGGATAAATGTGGATCTTCGGATTTATTGGCCTTGAAATCGACATTGGCAAAGCGGCCAGCTTCGTGTAAGTGTCAGGCTATGCACTCCGTGCTTCTCAAGGCCTTCCTTAATTGTAACGATTATTATCTTATCCTCTGTAACATTTTTATTTTTATTATTTTTGTGATATCTCAAGTGATGTAGGGTCAGAGTTGTTCATTTAACTTCATATAATTTAACAGGCTACTTTGAGAATAAATGTGTTTTTTGCATGTGAAGTTTTAAGGATACTGTTGTGTGAATTACAGCATGTCATTACATGATCTTACCATTTTAGAAGGGCAAGTATGTTTTTTCAATTTTTTTTTTTTTTTTTTTTTTTTTTTTTTTTTAAAGGCACGGAGGGCTAATATTTTATTTAAACATCCCTCTTTTAGAATAGGAATTGCCATTTAGAAATGATTGCATACACTTTTTTAGTGCTCAGAAATTAAATAATTGCAAAAGCGTGGTCTTTGATCTTACTGGCCTGGTTATCATACTCCTGAGTGCACCATCTGGGTCTGAGTGTTATCATGCCGTCCATGTGTGGGCTGCACAGCTGCAGCTGTGGTAGGGTCTTGCTGGTGGAGGATTGCACTTGTAGGGTGTGTGACTATGTTATAAAGAACTTGCTAAACGTTATGGATTGGGTTCCCCACTGTGGATCAACGTTGTCGCCGTCTGCGTGGTCCAGTGTGGCTTGTACCTAGCAAGCAGCATGAACTTCATTCACTGTGCCCAGTCATAGTCCTGGACACAGAGCTAATCAGTAGACTGACAGGATGCTGGGGTTCAGACTTTCTGCTGTACTGACCCTTGACTTTCTGTTATTAGCTGTGCTCTCATTTGTTTTTGTCTCTGTTTCTGTGATTTTGGCCTAGAGCTAACATGAAAAACATTTTATAAAGTACACTGTTTTATAAAGTACACTGCCCCCTCTGGCAGGTTCAGTGCAGCACAAGAGTTGTATAGGGAGAATGTACAAGTACAACTACACCAAGTCATTTTATGGTCTAGACTTGCATTTTTGTGTCAGGAAGAAAAAATGTTTGAACTTTGGTACAACAGCTGGAAGCACGTGGCTCTTAGCTTTTCTGTTTGCTCCCCAGGGCACGCTAAAGGGTGGTGCAGGAGACTCGTGGATGAGTCCCATGACCAGACAGTTCTCCAATATGGGGCTTCTGGTAGGTGCAATCATAATTTTCAGTTAGGCATTTGTCATGTCGACGGTGGTTTGACGGCGCCGCTGACAGAGGCACTTTTGGTGACAGGGTGAGGATCCGGCTGGTAGAGCCCTGGACCTTTCCCCAGGGTTGCTACCAGACAAGAAGCTAGATGGGGAGAAACGAGGAATGGGCACAAACGAGTACAACGGAGAGTTGCGCAAAGGAGGGAGAGGCGGGGCAGTAGGAGGAGGGACTGTCTTCCGTTCTTCCGGTTCCAAAGATGTTGGCCCAACTGAGCCTGGGCCTTTCTATGACAAGGTATGACAAGATAATATCAGAGCTTGGCTATGGTCTCAGACTTATGCTGATTAGGATTTTTTTCTGATGACCTCCATTTTATATTTTATTTATAAGTGGCTGTTTATTTTTTACCGGCTTTCTGATTTTGTAATTTTGGTAAAAAGGTATTTATCAACTGCTTTTCAATTTAATGAATCAACAATAGGCTCACTCTTTCTTTTTTAAACGGTCTCATTTTGTAATTTCAAAATTACCCATATTCTGCTCAGATGGTTTTTCTGCCATATCCATAATCGTCTTCTTCCCAAGCAGATGGAGGTCCATATAGGACATTTAGTTTTTTCAACCCCTTGGTATTTGTTAATCAGTTTACTTTCTGCCTCTGTCAGACGGGTGGACACAACGTGTTTGGTAGCAGTGGTGGGATGGCTCAGTCTCGGGGAGTGCACCAACCTGGCATGCCACCCATAAATCCATCCCCAGGCATACGAGCGCAAGTGCCTCATCAGTTCCTGTCACCTCAGGTACAGTAGCGCTTGGGTTCCTCCTTGCCGAGGTGATTTTTGTTACTTTAGTCAAAGTAACATCTTGGATGATAGCTTGTTAATTCGAAGGGGAACACCTACTACTGTCGTTTTATTGAGATTCAGAAATATCTTGTTGATTTGACGTTGTGTTAGTCTCGTAAATAGTTTTTACTCATACCATTTCTTTGCAAATATTTGTTCATATTCTGACAAATATTTGTTCATATTCTTCACCTGTGTTCTATTCAGGTAGTCAACTAAACAGACTTAATTGCTTAAACTGTATGGTCTGTTTGGGCAGTAGCAGACACTTAGGGAGGGACTGGGGGAACCTGATCTGTTGTGGAAAGGCTAGAGAGGACTTTCGGTATTATGTGTGTCACTGTCCTTTCTAGGTGCCAGGCTCTGTGCTGAAGCAGATGCCCCCTCCCAGCAGCAGTGTTGGGGGTGTGGGAGGAGGGGTGTTCCCCGCTCAGCTCTCCCCGCAGCATATTGCCATGCTAAGCAGCATTTACCCCCCTCACATTCAGTTTCAGCTGGTAAGTGGTTTGCTGGACTGTATTTTCATATTGGCTCGGGTTGATGGGGGGGGGTTTCTACAAAGATCTGCAGTTCATTGTTGCTGACTGTGTAGCCTGCGGCCAGATAAACAGGTCACTTCTCTCTGTCAGGCCTGCCAGCTTCTGTTGCAGCAGCAACAGCCTCCCCTGCAGAACCAGAGGAAGTTCCCACAGACAACGCGGCAGCAGGCCGACCCACAGCAGGTATGTCATTTCCATGTGCACTAATGCTCAGCTGTGTGAGAGGCCTGCTGAGGACCCAGGCAAAATTACAGTACAAAATGTGTATCTTGAGCTTTTGTGCCACCATTATAAGAATTTTGATGAAATAACGTCACATTTAATCCTGAGAACTGCAATCGATCAGTTTTGAAGCTAGGGACTATGAAATGGCTTTTTAGGGCTTTTACTTTTCCCTGAGATGTTAGGTATAGATATGGATGTTTTGTAGCTATTTAAAATTCACATTTCAAAGCATTTACTTTATGCTAGTTTATTTTTTAAATTTATACAAATTTAGTTTTTTATCAGCATTTAAGGTACGTTTTAACTGGCATAATGTTCCAGAGACTTCAGTTCTGATTGCTTTTTAAGTTTATTATATTTGATAACATATACAGTGTTAGTCTACTATTATGTATTGTTGTAAAATACATCAATTTTGATGATACACTTTTTGTCACTAATTTGGAAAATATGTCAAAGTGCTTTTCATGCAGAATGATGAAGGAAAATATTTGCAAGATAGATTGGACTACAGTCAGTGTGTACTGATGATTAATTTTATTTTCTGTTGGATGTCACAGCAAGCAGTCTTTGAAAATCCTTAAAATAGTATGGATTTTAACTATTTACTGACCATGTGACAGTTTGATGTTAAGCTGCATTTTAGCAGGTTTAGCCATATGATAAGGAGTGCAGGCATACAATGAAGCATCAGATGTATTTTAAGGCATTTATTCAAGCCAGTTGTTTCTAATCTGTGTAAACATGTTGTGAGATGACACATTTTCATCAAACAGTGGTATGTCAGTGGTGTATTACATAGTAATTTTTTTTTTCCGTTTAGCATGTATTTTCACAATGCATGGTTTTGTGGCATAGAACATAGGCCCTATCAATGCTGTCATGCGTGGTTTCCTAACAATCATAGATGAATTGGTTACCGTTTGATGTTGAGGCACTTTTAAACCTCCCAGTTAATTGAGGTATGAAATAAGCATAGGAACAGCAATTACTGTGAAAAGCATGTATTTAAGGTACACTTTGGGGGTAAATACTGCAACAGTCTGATGTTATTTCTAGCCTTTGTCACCCACACCTGGTGATGGTAGTGTCTGTCGGTCATCTTCTATACCACTTCATCCAGTTAAGGGTTGTGGGGGAGCCCATCCCAGAACACATAGGGTACAGGGCAGGGGACACCCAGGGCAGGGTGCCAACCCACCGCAGGACGCATGCGTGCGCACACCCACACACACAGTACAGGCAATTTGGAGACCCCAATCAACCTAACCCGCGTATCTTTGGACTATGGGAGGAAATCGGAGCACAGGGAGAACATGCAAACTCCACGCAGGCAGGAATCGAACCCCAGACCTGGAGGTGCGAGGTGACAGTGCTAACCACCATGCCACCGTGCCGCCTGGTGATGTTAGTGGTGGTGTTCAAAGTGTCCCCCCCTCTCTGTCCTTAGTTGGCCAGGATCATGGCTCTCCTTCAGCAGCAGAGACAGCAGCAGCAGCCGCCTCCACAGGTCGGAGTTCCAAGCGGGGGCTCCAAATTGTCCCCGTCACATCTGGTAGGGGGCGCTCCAAAGCAGACGATGGCTGACCCCCTACCCCATCCCGGTCTGGGTCTGGCAGAGCAGCTACATCCAAAATCACAGGGAGGACACCCTGGTGAGTCTCCTGTTTTCTGTTCAGGACTGGTTGTTTCTAATCACACATTGGCTCAGAGCAATTTTAGTTGGGTTTTTTTACGTTGGTTCCCTGTTTGTTTTCATAATATTCTGCAAGTTAGTGCTAACAGGTAGTAGGTTATACAAACTGCAGGTGGCTGACACCAAGGAAAATCGCGTCATGAGCACTGACGTTATTGGTTTAAATGCAGCCTGAGTTAGTTGCATTTAAGTATCCAACATGTCCTGGTTATTAAATTATAATAAAATTCAAAAGGAAAAAAACTTATACTGTACTTAAGTTATATGACAAGTATGGTTCTCAGAAGTATCAAAATATCTTTTTATTTTTTTTTTTTTTTTTTTTTTTTTTTTTTTGTGTGTGTGTGTGTGTGTGTGGGAATGTGACTTCTGTGTAGTCAGTTAGCCATACACTTCTTTCATTTTGTTGTTCAATGTTTTTACTGTCTGTAGATGGCAATTTTTTATATTGTTTTTCAGTTTCACTTGGTCCATGTCTGTATGAGTTTGACAGAAAACGCTGTTACGAAGGAGACGTCTCTCACACTTCCTTGCAGGATGCTCTGATGTGACCAGAGATAACTTAGTGAAAACGGATGTAAATGTAACCGCAAAACTTGTTGCAGATCTTCAGACCTTTGTGCAATTACCTTAAAATGATGATTTGAGAAATTTGCACAATACATCTTACACCAGAACAATGTGTTTTTGTCACTGTACATTTAATGTTCAGTATAATTCACTGTTTAGCAGGACAGCAGATTTCAATAAGGACCCCTCTACCAAACTCTGAGTAACAGCTCTAGAGGTTAAACCTCCTTGTTTTCCCTCTTGGTTTCATTCCCAGGGTTTGGCTCAGGAGTAAATCCTTCTGGGCTGGAGTTGGGCTCAATGGTGGGGGGTCCCAGGGAGATGAAGGATGGTGGGGGACAGCAGTCCCGGTTTAAATGGCTGATGGAGGGGCACTCTCCCAATTCATCCCCCCAAGACAGCATTCTGCACAAGAACGGTAAGAGACCACCCCCCAGCTCATCTGCCTGCATGGTGGGAGAGGGCGATGATCTCTTGTGCTTGCATGTTGAATTTGAAGAGCTTGTCGCTCAATTGCTCATGTGGCTTATCTGCCCCACATTTTTGACTCTGTGTTTACCTCTGGCCCCCTCCTGTCTCCCCCAGGTCCCGTCTCAGCCCCAGTAAAGCTCAGGGGTGGCTCTCCATACTCCCAGTACGAGTTGCTTGGGAGTGAAGGTTTGGGAGTGGCCCCGCAAGGCTCCTCTGATAACTGGCACAGAACACCTGGAAAGCTGGGCACCAAGCCTGGTACTTCCAGTTGGCCACCTGGTAAAGATAATACCCAGTGGGGCAGCAAACTGTTAAATTAGTGGCACAAATGCACAAATCTGCAGTAGTGAACATGATAGCATATTAACAGCCCTACCCTGCATCTTTGTGCACAAAAAATTTAAATTTTAAAAAATGTTACCAAATAAAAATCACATAAATTTGCTATGACAGCATAATTACATGATATGTTCTTGCTGGTATTTATTCTCCATGAAATTACATGCTGTATTTTCCCTTCTGGGGGCATGGTTACTTGGTGGTTAGCACAGTTGCCTCACACCTCCAGGGCTGGGGGTTCACATCCCACTTCTGTCCTGTTTGCGTGGAGTAGGTGTGTTCTTCCTGTGCTTCGGAATTTTCCTTTGGGTACTCCAGTTTCCTCTCCTAGTCCAAAGATGTGTTGTAAGCTGATTGGTATTTCCAAATTGCCTGCCTTTTGTCCTAAGCTTCCTGGGATAGGCTCCCCCATGACTCTGCGTAGGATATGTGGTATGGAAAATGGATCAATAAATTTTACCTCCTGGTAAATGTAATTTCTCATTATTGGTGTTTTGACAGAGTTCCAGCCAGGAGTGCCCTGGAAGGGGATTCAGAGCGCTGACCCGGAGTCTGACCCCTACATGACCCCAGGCAGTGTGCTGGGCTCCTCAGGGTCCTCAGGTCTCAGTGACACCGAGCACCAGTTATTGAGAGACAACACAGGTACGCCCAATGAGCATCTGTAAGCGAGACACAAGCACTGACACTCACTCTGAGACATGTCATTCTTCAGTTTTAGCTGTTATTTCAAATTTGGTTGTATTACTAACCACATTTATAGGTTAAAACTGAATAGAGTAACACATGAGACTTACAACCACCTCAATGCACATCATGTAAGTGGTTCTAAATCAGGAGTTGCTCATGATAGAGTGAATGTCACCTAATAATAATTTGTGTGATGAAATTGCAGTTGTATATTAGGAACGGTTGCTGAACAGGATGGTCAAGTGAGCTCAAAATTTACTGTGCATTGTATTGTTTTTGTGTGTATATTCCAAGGGTTCCTCCAAATGTTATATGAATTATAAAAAAATAAATAAATAAAAATTGGCATCTTTGCAAATTTTGACATTTTTTGCATCAACTCCTTTGTCATTAATTTATCCCCTCCCGTCAAATCTGTTGTAGAGTCCAACTCCTCCACCTTGCTGCCTTCACATGGTGCCTGGCCCTATAGTGCCTCAGACAGCTCCCTCAATAATGCACACAGTTCAGGTATTGTAATACTCTGCTTTTCAGAACTACTGAAAAACATAGAAACCATTGTACCAGCATCTCTCGTAAAACACGACAAGTTCTGATATTTTCAGTAGTTTTACAATACATGCACCTTAAATTTCGTTTGACAATGAAGTTAATTGAGTACAATAATAAGGTCTTTAAAATCTTTGCTATTCTTACCGGTGCGTTTTGTAATTGTCTTGTTTTGGCACCAAATCTTTAACTTGCCGACAGTGAACATCGAAAACTTTGCAGCAAAATGTTTTCCTTTTTCCTCAGCCAGTGCAGTTACCTTCACCTTAAAGCAGCTGTGTATGACTTTTTGCCATATTTCACCCACATTTAAGCATAAAATTTATTTTGTGACCAGTGGGCATACACTGTTGATATGCCTAATGGAAACTCTGATAATGACTGAATTTTATTGGTTTTTTTTTTATAAGTCATACTTAATGGGAATTAAATTAATTTAAGTAACAACTTGTTGTTTTTAAAGGTCTTTAAAAACTTTTTTTGGCACATTTAGGCCACAGATAGACACGCCCTGCACGTAACTTGTAATGCACCTGGGCCCGTTAATTAGGAGAAATACGGTAATTGTAGTTTCATTAACAGATGCTTGCCTATGGCCAATTTGCCTTTAATATACAGTGGTACCTCAACATACAAGAGCCCATACTTGCAACTAAATCGAGATATGAGTGAAAATATTCGCTAAAAAATGCTCCAATTTGCGAGCGAACACTGGAGTTATGAGAGCTGTGTACATCTTCGTATCATAGTTTTTGCCCAATACGAGCAAGACTCCCAATACGATTAAAAACTCCCTCAACATACAAGCGATTGACTGCGAGCACCTGTTTGAACAAGTTGAGGACAAGAGTGTGGGTACAATCTGTTTCCCGCAAGGCGCAGACAGCAAACCGTTGGATGTCTGGTCACCCGCTTCCCACTCGCTAGCTCTGTTTGCAATGTACTCTCATAACGGGAACATCTGCATGCTCAAGTTCTCATTCGTTTGTGTTTTTTACATAAAGTTCACTTTATTTACATAAACCACGATGCCACCCAGGAAGATGGCTGCTAAGGATAGTGCTACTAAAAATGACAAAATTACCATAGAAATTAAGGAGATGATAGAAAAAAATAATTTTGTTGGTTTGTCTTTTATATTTTGCATGGTTATTTGCATAAAATACCAAGTTAACTGATTTTTATATTAAAAGTTTTGGGGGTGTGGAACGGATGGGATTTCCATTATTTTCTATGGGAAAATTTGTTTCAAGATACGAGTTTGTTGCATTACGAGTAACCTTTTGGACCTAATTAAACTCGCAAGGTACCACTCTACTTATTTTTACCTTTATCTTGTTGTATAGGGGCACTTTGTGAAGAGTTTTAAGCAATAACAATGGATTTCCACAGACTGCTATATAAATCCACAACACTCAATCAACCGGTCTGTTTATTGGCTATAAAATACAGATGGTTCAACTGATTTTTCGATCTTATGATGATAATGATACAACATAATTGTAAAAATCTTTTAAGTTTTGCACGACGGGCAAACGCAGCAGGATTTGCGGTGCAATACGATGGGACACTGCCGAGATGTACACATCACCCGCATTATGAGAGACCTTAATCCTGCCAGCGATCGACAGAGTTCAGTTGTCTTGGTGTTAGAGCGCATATATAATTTTTTATTTATTTTTTTTAAAGAGCGCATATTTATTTTGTCTAAAGACATTTTCTAGTTATGATGGGGTTACTACTTGTAACAAAATTAATGAAATTCCCATGAAAGAATAGCACTACAATTTAATATTTGTGACGTGTATGAAACATTTTATAGTTTTCTTTCTTCCTTTCAATTTCATCTTATTTCTTGCTTTTAGTTTTTAAAATAACAGCATTCTGAAGTGATCTACACCACTTGGAAAAGGGAGGCTACTGTTTTGACAAGTTGGGTTACTTCTCAGGTGTCTGTAATTTAACTTTCTCTCCCCTCAGCAAAGTACCCTGAATACAAGCCCAGCTGGCCTCCAGACCCAATTGGGCATAACAAGTTGTGGAAAGCCAATCGCAACAGCACTCAGTTTCCACGCCCACCTCCTGGACTAACCCATCAGAAACAGCCATCTGTGTCTCCATGGGGAGGGGGTGGCCCCCGACTGACAAGAGGCTGGGGAGGATCTGGCAGCAGCCAGGAAACTCGATACGGTCCAGGTATGAATGGGTCCCTGTTAATGTTATATGACTTCTCCGTAAATTATATGATGTCTGCTATTGGTTGTATCACAGAATTACATCATATTGCTAAGTGTACAGTTTCAAGTGTTTATAAAGAATTGTTTGCATAACGTTTACATTTACTGCACTTTAAATGACACTACTTGGAATGATGTTGTGTGAAGAACAGACAGCGGTCTTTGAGAGCTGGTTTTCCTACTTCTTTCACAGGTGCTGCTTGGAGTGATGCAGGGGGCTCCAGGAACAGTTGTTGGCTGTTGCTTAGCAACCTTACACCACAGGTACAGGAAGGGTAGAGAGGGAGTTAATGAGGAAAGAGGCTGATTTGACCAAAAGGGAGAGCATGGCTGAAATAGAGATGGATTTTAATGTTATTTTTAAAAATAATTGCCAATCTTAAGTCTCAGTTATAAATGAGAAAAGTAAATGATTAACACCACCTAAAAATGGTCCTCTGTTTTTAAACTGTTTACAATCTTTTTCTTTTTAAGGACCATCTGCAATGAGGTGTCATAGCACACACTTTTGTCTATTGACATGAAAGCAGATGTCTCTTAAACATGGGCTAAATATGATCAGTAGGGAGTTGGCTGGTACTTTACAAAGAATTATAATTTGTGCTTTTAGTAACCAGAGGTTTGTTGTAAAATCCAAATTTGTTGATGAGTGAACAGTTAATCTGTCTTGTAAAAATGCCATTCTCATGTCTTGTTCTTGTGAAAATTAGTATGTGTTCTTGTTGGCTTGTGAGTTTGTATTCATTTTGTCCTCTGTTGATTGAAGACTCAAAAAGAAGTTGTTTAAAATATAGAAAACTTCATAAAAAGACACATTTAATGTCAGTATTCAAAATCAGATACCGTATTTCTCCTAATTAATGCACCTGGGCATGTTACAAGTTGTGCACGGGGCGCGTCTATTTGAGACAAAAATGTGCAAATATAGACCTTTAAAAACAAGTTGTTACTAAAATGCCTAACGTTCTTCTCCATTCTTTAAAAAAATCAAAAAATTTAATTTTAAATTCCCATTAACTACAGCTTGTAAAAATGAATAAAATTCAGTCATTATCAGAGTTTCTGTTAGGCATATGAAGACATTATTGTACTCAATACAATCAATTTTGGATTCAGAAGCAGATTTTCTCAAAAATAATGTAACATTTTGTGTTAAATTCTGTACTTGTAGAAAATGCATATAATTCAACGCATTTACACATTAATTCTCGGCAAATCCACACTTCTACGCATTGACCACGTTTCTATGTCACGTCTTTAATCATGTACAAGGGGTGCACTTTACCGCGTTATTAGCTATTAGAGTGGGTGCGTTAATTAGGAGAAATACGGTATTTTATTTTTAAGACACTTGAGTAGTAACCAAACGTTGCTCAGCATGTATTTATTAACAGTTCACAGTTCAACACAGCTTGTTTGCTTACTTTAACACAAGTATGAATATATTTTTGGTTTTTGCCTTTTTTAAAAAACACCTTCATCTGCAGATCGACGGTTCAACTCTACGCACCATTTGTATGCAGCATGGTCCCCTATTGACCTTTCACCTTGGCCTAACACAAGGCAGTGCTCTGATTCGCTACAGTTCTCAGCAGGAAGCAGCCAAGGCCCAGAGTGCACTACACATGTAAGTCACTGGCTGAGGTTACAGTAAAGTTGAAGAGATTAGTTAGATGGAAAGATGTATTTTGTCTTTTTTCCCCCTGTAAAATGAACAATACCTGAATTTTGTATTCATAAAGCATAAAAATAGTTCTGTGGGCTGTGTAATGCATTTGATGCAACAAACTGTGCTAAGATGGAAAATTCCCTCCCCTCCTTCATCTCCAATAGGTGTGTGCTGGGCAACACCACTATCCTGGCAGAGTTTGTGAGCGAAGAGGATGTCAGTCGGTATTTTGCACATTCCCAGGCGGGTGGGGGTGCGGGCACCAGCGGAAGCGGGGCAGGAGTGACTGTTTCAGGGGCTGGAGGAAGCCAGGGCCCATCAGGGGTGGGCACGGTTGGAGCCAGTGGTGGCGGAAGCACCCAAGGAAGTGAAAGGGAACGGGAAAGGGCTGCAGGAGGAGTAGGGGTGGGATCTGCAGGAGGAAGCGGCAATGGAGGAGTGGGTGCAGGGGGCGTGGGTCCACCCTGTTCTGGCTGGCAAGGCTTGGACGGTACAGGCAGCTCTCCAGATCCCTCTTCAGCCCAAGGACCAGGGCTGAGTATCTTCGCCCAGTGGAGCAGCAGTGGGTCTGGGGGAGGAGGTGTTGTGGGAGGTGGCAGTGTGGGCAGCATGGTGGAGTCTGGAAGGCAGGGGTTGTGGGGGGGCATGCCCCATGGCTACTCAAACAGCAGCAGCCTTTGGGGGGCGCCCTCTATCGATGACCGGCACCACATGGGCAGTCCAGCTGCACTGCTGCCTGGGGACCTGCTGGGAGGGGGCGCTGACTCTATATGAATCTCACACATATATGTGGACACACACTCGTACACGTATGTGAACATGCATAATCTCAGTGAACAGCACTGGCCTATGCAGGCACTTAACATAGCAGCAGGCACTATCATGCCAAGACACAATCTCATTAATGGATGAATATGCCAACTGTGCAAACAAAAAAACACAAACATACATACACACATTCCCATTTTACACTAAAATGAAGACTTCACCGTCCAGGCTTGAACGGATCAAGAAACAACTTCACTGTAGTCAGTCAGACTCTTGCTCCCCTGGATAACAGGATTGGAGTGGAACTGAAGTGCAGCATAATGTACAAACAGACATGCATACGGCTCCATTCACCCACTGTAAAAACACAACATGCGTCACATGGGTGTTTCTTGTCACACAACATGAAGTGTATTGTTATAACTCCTCTAGACAGAATCAAACACACACACACACACCTCCCACATCCAACTTAATATTTGACAAGCGAACTGTATCTTAATGTGTGTTTTGTGTTTATTTTATTTGGAACAGTGTAATCTAGAACTGTCTTGTTCATATTCAGAAGCTGACCTCTGGGTTTTTTTCATACCCACACAAGTAGTTTGTTATGACCATGATTGTTTCAATTTTATTTAACCATATGGGGCACTATCTGTTTCAATATGCGTGTGAGAGTTGTATCAGAGAAACGTTTGTGCAGACTGGAAGAATATGTGAACTCAAGACAGGGTATATTGGCCATTATGTGCATACTCATAATGAATGAAACTTAATATGGTGTGTGTGTGTGTGTGTGTGTGTCTGTGTGCGCGCACGCGCGCAGCTCATTTTGTATAAGAACATTGGCACTAATGCATCTTTTAAAGTTTTCCTTTATATATACTCATCAATGCAATAATAAAAGTGGCTTTGTAAAAAAAAAAAAAAAAAAAAAAAAAAGGCAGCACATTGAGATGCCAAATGTCAAAGTTGAAGGGGAATATGCAAATATTTAAAGTTTTAATTTTATTGTTGATAGTCCCTTTAATTTAAATCAGGCTTTACATTCTGGTTAAGTGTTTATTTTCTGATTTTACAAGACAAATGTATTTAAAAAGAACAAATGAAGGTTTATTAAAGGTTCTGGTTACATTGCATTATGTGGAAACAGGATTTGTTTACATGCTGTTTATGTGGACGGCTGCTGCCTCTTGCCTTCATAACAAATCTGTTATGTCACACTATGTATGGTGTAAATGCGCGTGTGCGTGCGCGCACACACCCACACCCACCTGTTTGCTTTTCTGTATCTCCTACCAATCTGTCTGACCAGTGCTTTTGCCTTAGTTTAAATTGTCACCATGTGCTGAACTCTAATGAAATCTTTCACTTGTTTGACATTTTTATATCCAGTCTTACAGCTAATGGATGTTAACTTTCTTGTTTTTTCTTTTCATTTGTGGTACGAACTTTTAAAGTGGCACTTGCAGGGAACAACTGAACACAAATGCCAGTGGCCCAGTATCAGTTTACCCAACAAATCACCTAAGATGGTGTGTTCAGTCCTGCAAATGAGGCATTATTTGAGATGTTTGACAAGTCTGCGGTACGGGTCATTGGTTTGTTACTGTATTGGGCCCTCAGGTACCTGTGGGGTTTAACAAGAAATCCTGTTTTACCTTTCCCTGTCTTGCTTCCAGCTGGTTCTGTTAAGTGTGAAATATGCTCAGCCATTTTGAAATTAATTGTATTATGATGTGGCCCCTCAGGAACTGTATCGGGGGCCATGTTTGTCAGTGTTCAGTCTGGGGATGGGGGTTTCCGGTAGGCTTAATTAGCCAAGGTAGAGCTGCAGCAATGTGCTGTGAGCCACGACTGAGATGGTGGACTGAAGCTTCTTAAATAGGTGATGTTGACAAGCTCTAGATTTCTAGAGCTGTAGCTGGAAACTTATCTGCTGATGTTCAGTTTTTGGTATTGACATTAACATTTTCTACATTTAATTCGTTTGACTTATTGTTTGCTTGTCAGGGATTAGTTTACAACTGCGTAAATACACACACAACATTAAAAAAGGTTACTACTGGAGTTTCTCAGCGTGTGAGATTAATTTTTTTAAACAGACATTTTGTTAATGCTGTGTATAAATATATATGTAATGTAAACAAAAGGAACATTTTGGGGGACATGGCTGGGAGTGCAGTGCAGACCCGATCTCCCTTTTCAAAATCTTAAATAAACAGCTTGTTTCCATTCAAAGCAATGCTGTGGTTATTACAATTGTTATATGGGGACTATTTTTGTTTTTCCTGATATTTTTTGATGAAGCCTTATGGTGTTTTAATTATTGTTACATGTGTGCATGTTATCCGTACATCTGTGCGTTTTACATCGTGCGTTTCCTGTTACCTTCACGTTCCTACTTGATATGTTCTACTTTACATATGTACTTGTACGTCTGGAGCACAGAAATACTCTATAGTGCCATTTACATTGATAGTCTCTTGTTATCTTCGTATTCTGCAATGTCAGTATGCCCAGGAGGGGCTGAGCAACCAGTCGACCTTGGGCCCCCAGAGGTTTTTTTTTCCTCCTCCTCTCCTCCGTTGCTGTTTGGCTTTGTCTTTAACTTCAATTATCCACTCGCTGTTAATTCTGTAATATCTGTAATTTCTTCCAGTAAAGTGCTTTGAGGAAACTTGTGAAAGGCGCTATATAAAGATAAATTGAGTGGAATATGTAACAACAGGTAAAAGTACGATATGTGCTGCAGAAGGCTTTTTCGCTGTGCCTTTAAGGCAATCCGGGTTCTTGCAGTAGTCTAAATGACATCATTGATGTCAATGGTCCACCGAGAGTAACCAGGGTAGATGAGATGCAGCTACAGCAACAGACGTATATTCACTGCGATTCGGCTCAGGGACTATAAACATTGAGGAGAGCGGAAGTAACAAAATTGGGGTATGAGAACCGCTAGAATCTGCTCTCAACCTTCGCTGCCCACGGCTCATTCTGACTGACAACTGCTGCTAAACACAGCCGAGATATCAGCTGTAAGGAAAACATAATTTTGGGTGCGTAGCTAGTCGGTGGAGGTAATTAAATACAGGGGAACGATTGTTTCGTTTAGTTTTCGAAACTGCTAACAGAAATTGTAGTCAGAGCACTGAAGGGGGGAGGGGATGTCGACATTGGGGTGAACTGGGTGTCCCAGTACAAGGGTGCGGCTTCGTGAATAAACATGAAAATGCTCCTAACAAAAGCTAAAAGCGAATAACAGTGACTGAGTGAAGATTAATTATTTTTACGATGCTTAAAATTAGGAATGCAGCTGCAGAACGAGATAACATCTGCAACCAAATTACTTTATTAGTGCAATGTTAACTGCTAGCTAGCTAACTACCCTTTTGTCCTGTTGTACGCAGTGATGAGTTTGGAATTGTTGGCTGGGTTACACTATCTTTTTTTATGCTCGAGGATTGTTTCATGCTTTTTTTTTTTTTGCAATGGACGCAGTGCATATTTTAAAGAAACAATGTATTCAAACGGTAGTTTTATGTATCTGGATGATATTGAAGATGGCCCTCTTTGCTAGTTGGAAGTCGTTGTGATTAACTGTGTAACAATGGTCCACGAGCCAATGCCTTTTAACGTAAATTGCATAGTTTTTAAAATTTGGTCACTATTTCACTCTATCGCCAGTTCTCGGGCATAAAAGTGTTCTCCGAGGCACACAGGTAGAAAACGAAGTCGGCGTATTACTGGTGGACAGCTGGCTAACTGATCTGGTTCCACTGTGAAAAGATTAACACGCAGCTGTAATAAATAACGTACCCAACATAGTACCGACATATGACTGCTGTCGTGCTCGTTCTATCTCGAGACGATCCCTGTGCATTTGTGTGACGTCATTATGGATGCCCGGCGGCTCTCTGTACAATTGGATTTTGTTTACAAGGATCTTAACTTCAGTCAGCTAGACTAAGATTCATTTGTATTGCAGACAGCGGTTAGCTAGCTAACTGTGTACACTGCATATCAATGTTTGCGTTACATGTAGGAGACAATCGCCTTGTTTCTTTTATGTCTAAATGACCGGTGGCTCTCAAGTATATTTAGGTAATACGTTCCATATTCAGTTGCTGTAGGCAGCTGTGAAGTATCATCACGATGGAGGGCCGTGAATAGCGTCAAGATGCGGGTTTTGGGTCCACAAAACGATGGCATCCCATGACCGATTTACTTATTTCTATGTTGGCAGAACAGTAGTCCAGTGCTTGACCATATTTGTAGCACTCCAACATTAGGTAATAACGTTTTGGATACCAAGCAGGTGTTGTCGTGTCTGCTAAGCATTATGACCTTTTTGATTTAAAAAAAAAAAAAAAAAAAAAAAAACTTCGCATGGCTGACTGCATTTTAAGCTTTTGATCGCCGCACACAGTAAAGCAAGAAGGGCGTTGAAATCGGCTGCGTTTCCTTTGTTAGTTCATTCGCTGTACGTTTCTTTCAACTAGGCCACTTATGAGGGGGGTGCCGCTACAAAATGCGTAATAACTAGACATTAAATGGTACTTGGCGGAAAATTGTCTTCATTAAAGCGTATGCATTAACGAAGGGCTATATATACAGTGTACTGTAAAAAATCAAGAGGAAGCTTTGTGTAATAAAAACATGAAAGATGGTTTGTTGATGTTAAACTAAGAGTATATGTTGTGCATACGGTTCCGCTGCTCCAGACCAAACAATAATTTAAACTCTTTTAGCAGTCACAGTAAATTGTATCGTTTTGACTGTCACGATCAGTCGCGATAGGAACTTTATGCATTAATTACGACAATCGAGAATATTTTTTTTCTAGTCGACATCTGCTAATATTAGGCTGTTATTGCCTTGGCTCGGACATTTTTGGAATCTGCTGTAATGATATAGTTTGTTCTTGATGACTGTACTAGCCTGTACATTTTGAAATGAGAATGCCTTGTCATGGCAGTGCAAAAATGTAAATGGTCATCGAAGTCTGTTTTGGGTTAGCTGCTAATGATAAGCGCCATATCTTTACCTCCCCCTTCCTGTTACTTTTACAGCGCTTAATGATGGTCGGTTTTCACTAGTGAGATCAAAGTGCCATTTGGGTGATCGTAAAAGATGCTGTAAATGTTCAATTGTCAGATATGTTCAGTTTGCACATATTTACAACTATGTGCATTTCAGTATAGACATGAGGCCAGGTGTTTGTCTGCTAATTCCTGTTGCTAGTGGTTATGGACAATCAGTAATTGTGTTCAAAGTTCTGCCATTTTATAATAATACATTTAAAAATAAAACTTTTTAAATACTTTAATAGTGTATTTGGAACAGTCTGATTTACGAAGTGCCTCACTGTTAGTGATACCACAACCATGGCAAAAAAAAATGTAATGCGTGTAACATTTCATTACTTCCCATTTTGCCTTTTATTCACTACATTTCCCATTAATTTTATCTGAATAGTTTACCCTCATAGCTATCCTCTTGATTAACTTTATATCTCAGTACTGTCCATCTCATTAGTGCTCAGTACAGTTGTAAAATGGAATGGAGCTGCTTGGATATATATCTGTCTTTGATTGACAGTTCGCCCTGGTTTTAGCCTGTGTCCTTTGTAGCTTTATGTCCCTCACCTGTCTCCCCCTAGGTGGTTCTCAAGCACAGACCATGGAGCTGAGAGTAGGGAATAAATACCGGCTTGGCAGGAAGATTGGAAGCGGTTCCTTTGGAGACATTTATCTGGGTAAGGCTCGCTGCTATTAATCTGTGTCGAAAAGGCCCCATGCCCCCTCCTTGTATCACCAAGGGTTTCCCCCCGTTTCCCCCAGTGTTATTATCTTGTAAAGCCCTTAGCTTCTTTTATTTGGCCAGTTCTTTTTTGCAGCATGTTTGGCAAGAGATGCATATTTAGATTTTGTGCAGTTGTGTTTGGGCTGGTATAAGCACAGTGTCTCTGATACGCATGAAGGGATCTTGTGGTTCTGTCTGTATCAATTTATGTACTGTTTTTATTGTTCATTTTTTCCTTAGATTTGATCCAGTTTGTTTTAGCTTAGTTTGTGGTGCATCCCATAACTGAGTGAGGTATTGTTTTACTGAAGTAGCTGCCTTTTAGTTGGCATTAGCTAGCTTTCTTGTGGACCTATAATTGTAATTGTGCCCATCTTGGAATGTGATAGGGCTGTCTTTACGTACAGCTCTAAATGCTGCTCTAAGTTTTCATGGCTGCAGCATGTGTCTGTGGTTTTGTCTAGGTGCTAACATTGCAACAGGTGAGGAGGTGGCTATCAAGCTGGAATGTGTGAAGACCAAACATCCTCAGTTGCACATCGAGAGCAAGTTCTACAAGATGATGCAGGGAGGAGGTAAGGACAGGGAGAGGAAGAGTGTTCTATATGGACCCAGAGACCTTGAAAGGCAGTAGTTGATGTACATTTTTTTTTTTTTCCCCTCTTTCGAGTCAATCTAAAACTGGGTCTAATGTAACTTGTTTTTGCTGACAATTTCTATGAGGAGTCCCCATGTGTTTTGTCTTGTTGTCTTGGCTACAGTGGGCATACCCTCCATAAAGTGGTGTGGGGCTGAGGGCGATTATAACGTGATGGTGATGGAGCTCCTGGGGCCCAGCCTTGAGGACCTGTTCAATTTCTGCTCCCGCAAATTCAGCCTCAAGACCGTGCTGCTGCTGGCCGACCAGATGGTGCTCTGGTTCTCTTCTCTTGCTCTCTTCAAAGTTAATTATACTGTGGCCTGTATTACTGTCCTCTATGTTGCTGTTCTGCCAAGCAGCTTTACTGGCCTGTTCGTAGGTCTTTGGGGTCATTTCTACCTGGCTTAAACAGATGTTCATTGTCACCTTTGCACTTTGCAAGTGCTTCTGCTGACTTTCCTTGTAGTACAGTTTTCAGTATCTGTCATCTGAAAGGATGTTTTTAAAAGTTTATTTCGGTGTTGTCCCAGTAAAGCTTCAAGTCTTTCCTAAGTTTGTAAAGCTTCCGTTGTGTTGTCTTCCTTCTTTTATGGCCTCTGCCCCAGATCAGCCGCATTGAGTACATCCACTCCAAGAACTTCATCCACAGAGATGTGAAGCCAGATAACTTTCTGATGGGCCTGGGGAAGAAGGGAAACCTTGTCTACATCATTGACTTTGGCTTGGCCAAGAAGTACCGTGATGCCCGTACTCACCAGCACATTCCGTACCGTGAGAACAAGAACCTGACAGGCACTGCCCGCTATGCCTCCATCAACACCCATCTGGGCATCGGTAAATAAGGAAGGAAAACTTTTTTAAGGTGGCGACAACATGTGGTTGATGTTTTTGGTACATAGCTGGTCAGTAGAAGGCCTGAGGGCCAGATGGTAAGACAATATTGCCTGTAGAGTAGCAGTAGATTGTTTTTTGGACTGCCTTGGATGCGGGTTGTATTTAACACAAAACCATGTCCACCAGGAATGCACTGAACTATTTGTGTCCTTTTTGGTCCTGTCAGTGTGCCAAGGAAGTCATTGATTCACATCAGGTTTATGCTGCATTGTATTTGTGTTCTGGTGTTGACTCCATTTCTTTGCATCATATGTAGAGCAGTCACGGCGTGACGACCTTGAGTCCCTGGGTTACGTCCTGATGTACTTTAACCTGGGCTCCCTGCCCTGGCAGGGCCTCAAAGCTGCTACCAAAAGGCAAAAATACGAGCGCATCAGCGAGAAGAAGATGTCCACTCCCATTGAGGTCCTCTGTAAAGGCTACCCTTGTGAGTATGAACTGACCTTACAGGGGTCATTCGCCTTTGCCTTCTTTCGTGTGTGTGTGCGATTCTCATTTTGTGGCAACTTGTTGTTTATATAACTAATTTTTTTTTGTTTTGTTGTCTGCATTCACAGTATATGATATATTTATAATTATTTTATCTGAACTACTGAGGTATAGTGGGTAGTTAAATAAAATTCAAATCAGGTTCTCTTATTTATTTATTATTATTTTTTTTTTTCTTCCCCCTAACTTCATCTCGTTTCTCCTCTTCCCTCATCTCTGCAGCCGAGTTCTCAACCTATCTGAATTTCTGCCGGTCGCTGCGATTTGATGACAAACCAGATTATTCATATTTGCGTCAGCTCTTCAGGAATCTCTTCCACAGACAGGGCTTCTCGTATGACTATGTCTTTGACTGGAACATGCTCAAATTTGTAAGTGCACGTATAAAATTTTACTTTATAGCTGAAGTGAATTTAGTTGTTTTGAATGTAATATAACTCGGTGATGTGTTCAGTATAGCTGCTGTCACAGTCTTTGCTACATTCTCCATGTAGTCTTAGAAACTTGTCAGTGTTTATATCTGATATAAAAGATCTTTTGTATGAACTTGTAGAGTTTTACTTAAACACACGTTCAGTATGATCATATAATGCAGTTTTTTTTTTTCATCCCAAAAATCAGTGTAAGTGCATGGTTCTTAAGCATAAAAATTTCTAAATTTTGTTTTTCAGATTGTGCCTTCAGTAGGGAAAAAAATTGGTATAATATGGCCTCGAACTATTTAAAAAAATTACCAATAATTGGTTTATTTATTGTATTATTTTTTTTATTAAGAAACAATTTTTACAGCATTAATATTGGTTTAATTTGAATATTGTATGCAGCTGTTTGTACTTGCATTGTAGCAACACCCACGTACATGAGTAAACATTTGAGATTTTACAGCATTTTTAAGACAGTTTGTTGTAATGCTGTCAAGATGCACAGGTGTTTCTGTGACTAGACATTCTTAAGAAGAATTGTTCAAAGTAACTCCAAGAAAGATTTAGCATGTGGCATGACTGTGTGGCAGAACCCAAGACATTATGTATTAGCACATGCTTCCGAAACCATGTTTTATTCTGTAGTCTCACCTGTTGTAGCTCAGTTTCTGAAGAAACACAGTCCTAAACTTTTGTCCCATCTGAGATACCCCTGAACTCAATGTGATTGTGTGAAGCTGGTACATCACCCTGTTTTGAATTAAGGAAGATGTTTTTAAGGTGCCATTTCTCTGATGTCTCCCAGGGAGCCAGCAGGACAGCGGAGGACAGCGAGCGGGAGCGCAGAGGTGGCGAGGACAGGGATGAGCGCATTGCAGGTGGGCCGCGTGGGTCAGCGGCACGTGTTCTGCCACCTGGCCCCAACCCTTCAGCACCAAATCGGGTTCGGAACGGGCCCGAGCCTTCCGTCCCTGCTCCGGCTGCACGGGTACAGCAGTCTGGTAAGCTCGCCCCGTCAGCATAGCGGCTCCGCTTTCTGTTTGTGGCTGTTCAGTGAACAGATTCGCAGGCCACCCAGAGACCGCTTGTCTGTTTGACACCTGTGAATGTGTTCACTTTATCACACTGATCTTTTGTCATAATTGGATTTGAAATGAAAAGATGCCCTTAGGTGCACACTGTGTGCCTTGGAGACCTTTTGCTGCAGGAGTCTTTCTTTGTCAGCAGGGCAAACGCCCCTCCTTTCTCTCCCTCAACAGGTAACATGTCCCCGCGGGCTGTCTCCCGGGCCGAGCGTGACCGAAAGGTGAGCATGAGGCTGCACCGGGGTGCGCCCGCCAACGTGACCTCATCCGACCTCGCAGGCCGCCACGACCAGGCCCGCATCGCCACGTCACAGGTGCCAGTCAGTGTGTCTGTGCGTGCGTGTGCGCTTGTGTAGTGTGGCCTTTCTTTGTAGTATAAGCAAAAGCTCCCATTTCAACTGTGCCACCCAAAGTTCTCTGTGATTTTGTAGCTTCTGTGCTTATGAACATTAAGCATAATTCCGGTTATGGTGGTATAAGAAAAATTTTTTTTAATATAAAGAAATATTAATAATCCCATGTTGACTTTTGTGATTTTGTCTTCGGTTTCTCCAGATTTGACCGATTTTTATTTGTAGTCAGTGAGTGCTTTAGTGTTACAATATATGTTCCGTCAGTCGAGGTTACTCTTATACAGGTGACGTATGGAGAGCTCCCTTCTCATCTTGCCTGTTCTCACTGACTCTTTCCGCTTGTGCTGCTGCTACTTTAGGTCAGCATGCCTTTCGAGCACTTGGGGAAGTGAGCCGCCGGCTTGCGGGTCGAGTCCACCTGATGATGACGGCCCGCCTGGCAGCAGCGGGTGTCGCGTTGACCCGCTGACCTCTCGGAGCAGTGCGGGGGGCTTGTGCCGTTTCGTCAACAGAGACGCCTCCATTAGCTCCCCTTAAATATTTGATTAGCTTTTAATTTCAGTGGGTACTAAAATGCTGAATGCTTAAATTAATGCTCTTGTTGCTTGAAAACCAGCAAGTACATCTCTGTGGCACAGGAGTGCACATGGAAATTTATGTTGTATGCTGTCTTTCACCAGCGTTACTGCCGTGTGTATTTTTCCTTAGAAAGAGTCAGTAATGGTGTGTAAGGGTGGGGGGCAAAAAGCATTATGACAGTAAATCAGTGTTAAACTATGCCATAAAGGAGTGAGTATTTATTCAAGCAGAGGTCAGCCCCCCCCTACACCCTCACCATTACGACCATCGTACCTCAAGTTACAGAAGCTTAATTTTTTGGGTTCCAGTCACCTTGGTTTGACAGTCACCAGCATCTCTTGCCCCCGTCTCCCCCTGGAGGGTGGAAGGCTGTCTCCCTGGTGCCTGCTGTCAGGTACTGAAGCTGAGTGGCACACAGCTCGCTTATGTCGCCTTTTGTTCCCAGAAGGCAGTCGCTGACCAGTGGAAAAACAGCGTCTTGGGTGCCAGTTCACATTTCACCAAATCTGGATTTAGCTGCCGTGGTTTACAGAGACACTTAAATGGACTACAGCTAACGCACATTTTGATTTTATATTACTTTTTTTTTTCCTTTCAGCCTGTACATGTTTTTGTAATGCTTTACAAACGTTAACGCGGCTGTTTGTGGAGGGACACTTGAAGAGCGACTTTGGTTCCGTTGGACTTTGACTGGAGAGAGTGGAAGAGGCGGATGGTGAGAAGGGAGGGGTCCAGTAAGCAGACTCAGCCTGTCCGGCATGCCTGAAGCAAGGAGGCACCAGTGGATGGTACACGGTGCCCTCCCTTGCCTTTTGCTGTGTATGCAGATGCACACCTGGACTTGCTTGTGCACTGACTCTTTGGAGGACACACAAGGAAGCCCCTGTTGCAGGCTAACTGCATAAACAAACTGATAAGGAACCTGAACATTGATGGTGGGGTCCAGAGCCTGGCCTCTCGCTCCACCCCCCCCCCTTCTCCTCTCCTCCCCCGTCTCTTGTGCTCCTGAGTCGTGATAACTGGCAGGTTATCTGGACTGACAGTGTTCGATGCCATATCGCTCCCAAACAAGAAGGCTGTATTTTTGTTACACTTTGGGTTTAAACCTCTATACTGACCAGAAGCTGTAACCATCCTGCCTGTGACCACACTTAAATTATTTACTTTTTTCATTAGATTTTTATTTAAATTCTGAAGTTTTAAGATGGATCGGTATGCTTAAATGTGGGGTGGGGATTTTTATGTCAGTGTAAATATTTGTTTTTTTTTTTTTTTTTTTTTTTTTTTGTGTGTAAAAACAGTGTGGTTTAAGGTGTAATGTAGAAAATTATTCAGGATGTTCTTCATTTCAAATAAGAGGTATTTGAACAAAGTTTAATAAAATGAAAAATTAGAAAGTACTTTTGTTACACTGCCAGCTTTGTCATTCCTCGTGTGTGTGTGTGTGTGTGTGTGTGTGTGTGTGTGTGTGTGTGTGTGTGTGTGTGTGTGTGTGTGTGTGTGTG
>JABJVR010000077.1:2223425-2244769 GCA_025773905.1 Chitala chitala
AAGCAATTAAACACACACACACACACACACACACACACACACACACACACACACACAACAAAGTGAACAAATGTATTATGGTGTGACAGTATAATGGGTACTCCAGTCAGTTTTCCAAACACATATTACCAATTTAAGGATATACAGTTTAGTATATTTCTTTTGAAGCTGAGCAGATTCTGAGTCATCATACTGATTTCAGTGCATTTTCAGTACGTCAATATTGAAGCCTTGTGCCTTATCATTCTGTAAGCACCAGAACATGAAGTACAGGTTGTCGTTGACTTACGAACTATACAACTTACGACTGATTGACTTTATGACAACAACTGTGACTGGTATGTCTGGTGAGCGTTGCCCAGCTGGGCGTACGAGCATACAACAGTTTCGCCAAGCTCCCGGCAGCACAAGCAGTTCTGCATGCAAAGCTCGGTGTAAAACCTGATGAACGCAGCCCCAGCTGACGACATCAGTGATTATCATTATACAATTTAATACATGTAAGATAATTTTTGCATAGGCCAATCTGTATTTAAGACCAAATCGAGTTACGACCAGTTGGTCAGAACTGGTCGCAGTTGTAAGTTGACGACAATCTGTACAGCTGTAGAAATAAGTATTGCCACGCAATAAGTTACATTGGATTTATACAGGCAACAAAAGGACCTTTAAGCTGTAGATTAGGTACACTGTATGGGTTTGGGGGGGTTAAGTATATGATGCAGTCCCCCGTCTTACAATGATTGCCTTTTAACCAATTTTTTCCCTGTGTTCATTTATTTTGTTTTTGTGTTTTTATTTTTTTTGTGTTTGTTTCCAAGTCTCTCTTCCGACACGGAAAGCGCACAGGCCCATGGGAGCCTGCAGCCGGACCTAGGCATGACTTAACGAAGCCTGAGTCGGAGAGAAACTGCGGAGAGAGGGCCTGATTTATCGGTCCCTGTGACGGCCATCTCTCCGAAAAAGCCTTTAACACAGCCTTGAAAAATACGCCCTTCCCCCCCGCTCCCAGGAAACAGTCTCCCTGGGATTTTCAAATTTCAGATGGGGGGGAGGCTGGAATGGGGCTGGGGGTGAGCTGAGGGGGCCAGAAGAAGGGGCATCGAGGGGTGGAGCATCCTCCCTAAAGAAGCACCTAGGTGTTTGCTGTGGCTACACTTGCCCTGGTGGTGCTCCAGTGGTGTACTGCTGCTGCCTGAAGGGACAACGGTTTTACTTGCTGGGATGGTAAATCCCAGCCTCTTTGTGTGAAGGGGAATTTGATAATTGGCTGAAACTTTTGGCCTCTTGCTTTCTTAAGGGCTTAACCTTAGTTGTCTTGGGCTTTTTGAGAACGTCTAGGCAGAGACAAATGGTGTTTTAGCACTCAACAGTACTTAATATTGTTTTTATGTGGTGGCAATAATAGATGCAGGTAAGCTTCCAAGACACTGTGCTACAGTGCATGTTTTCAAAGTAGTGCTGCCATCAGTATTTACTGATTATAGCAACTTCTAAACTTTTTTTTTTTCTTTTTTCCAGCTAGGCAGGAAATTGGATAAGAATTAGAAAACTGTTCTGGCCTTAGCCAGAAGGCTTGGAAGAAAATGGCTGCATAAAAAAATAAGCCTGAGTTAGGGAGATTGTAAAGATGCACAGTAAAGACCACGCTCTGCGTAGCTTTATTTGTCGTTTACCGCGTTGTATTAATAGACGGCTGTGTGAGCACTGCAGTGATGCGTTGCAGCGTGCGGAGGCCCCCCCTCTGTGCTGCCCCTGCGGCCCCCGTCGGCAGCTTCACCGAATCCCCAAGCCCCAGTGTGGCTGTGCTAGCCTCTCCTTCTGTGGCCGTCATGTCTGGTCCTGGCTGGCAGGAGTCCTGGCCTGGAGGAACCTCTCTCTCTTTCTCTCTTTATCCTGCTTTCTCTCCCCACTCTCCTGTACCTCTCACAGCTCTTGCTCACATTGGTGTTGTACCATCTATAAAATTTCACCTTTGTCATAGCTTTTACATATCCCTAGTTTCTTTGCTTTAACATTTCTATTTCCTATGTACTTCTCCACTCTTTCTTACCTGTATGTGTATGTAAATATACTTGTAATGGCTACTCGACGTGTTACGGTGTGGCTACTAAGCCGATGTCAAAAGCTTAAATTTTGAGCAGATGTTTTCGCCTTCCTTTCATGGTCTCAGTCTGTTATGTTTTTCTTTAAGATCCCCCAACTGAACATTGCAGCCTTGTCTGTTTCTTGTTACTGCAGTTTTGCCTACTCCCCTTACAAGAACAAAGGGTAAACTGGGCTTCTGGGCACGCTGCCTGTCACAGGGAAAGTACTGGTGGGAGAGACGATACTTAGGGTCTGTCTCCTGTGTCTCCTTTGTGTGGATTCCTGCGAAATCATGGCAGCCACACCTAAAAAATGTTTCCCTGAAGTACAACCTGATCAGCTTGGCATCTCAACACATTTTTTTAATTTTTTTACACAAACGATTTTAAAACAATTGTAAGTGACCATAATAGTGTCTCACGTGGAATGTGCAGTTTTTGCTGTCAGCAGATGTGTGTGTGCGCAGTTAAAGCATTTTCATTCTGAGCCGATCGTAGCCACTCGTTACTGTAGTCAGTAAATGAACACTTGTGAGTTTGTTGAAAGGAGAAGGAAGAGAAAGTATATTGGTGTATTTGTTGCTATGTTGCAGGTCAGATGTGCAGCACTGACAACTGGGTTTGCAGTTTCCTGACTTTGAGTTGTACATGTATCTCTCTACCCATCTTTTACCCTTGGCTGGGTCTTAAAACTCCTGCACTTTCAAAGTAAATCTGTAGACAAACTTAAAATTCTAGACTGCTCCTGATGTGGGGTGGACAAAATCTCCAAAAAGAGTTGGCTGCAGTCTAGTTGGTCATGGTCCTGCAACTCTTGAGAGAGAACTGGAGGGGGTGTGGTTCACCTGGAGTTCTGGGGCATGTGTTTGGGGTGGGAGAGGGGTCAGTTTGTCCCCCTCTCTCCCCAGTCCTACCAAATGTCCCGGGACTGATCGGGGGGGACAGGGACAGAGGGATCTAGCCCTGTAAAAGACTTCTTAAACAGGGTAAGTACCTCATCACCCCCTCCCCTTCCATCTGCTGCATTTGAATAGGGGTCAGTTAAATAATTCCCGACTGAGTGATTCAAGCAGAAAATTGCAAGAGTAGTGAAGTTTATTTTCCGTACTATGTCATCCGTCCTCAACCTTTTGCATTCATGCCTTTATTTTTGGATTTTTGTTATATCTTTATTTTGACTTTGTGCTAATTGGATTTATAAAAAGGAGACTTTGGCTGCAGCGAAATTGTCCATGCCCCATCTTCTCTGTAATGAGAAACAGACCAATTTATTTCTATGAAAAAGACAGTTTACCAAACATCAGAATTACCCTCTGACTTTCCTCCCTTTTTTCCTCAAATTCTTATAAAATTGAGATTTCTCCCCCCCATTGATGTCTTGGCCTTGCAACAGTTAACCATGTATTTGACATTTAAGGTAACGTTTTAAAGTTTTTGGACAGAGCTGATTGGGATTTACTCATTTTTAGTCAGAGGTCTGCCTCTTCTAATATTCCTTGGGTTACCTGTCTTGAATTTGGTTTTGGTATTTGTTCATGATTTTTAATTTTTAGTGAATATCACTATAGGTCTGTTTTAATAGGTTTTTGCCAGTGAAGCCGGTAATTTGTTTTATATTTTTTTTTTTTTTTTTTTTTTTTTTTTTTTTTGCCATTCGAGTGCAGAATGTGGGAGCAGTGTTTTAATATACTTTTTAAATTAATTTCTGTAGTGTTCCCTGTTTTCACTTTTCTTTCCTTCCCTCTTCTTCCTGAACAACCATGCGTTCACCCAATCCCCATCCCCTTTTGTTCATGCAACCAAGATGTGGAGGATGTTAAGTTTGTCATCAACTATGACTACCCCAACTCCTCGGAGGATTATGTCCACAGAATCGGCCGTACGGCCCGCAGCACCAACAAGGGCACGGCCTATACCTTCTTCACGCCAGGCAATCTGCGCCAGGCTCGGGACCTGGTGCGAGTCCTGGAGGAGGCCCGCCAGGCCATCAACCCCAAACTCCTGCAGCTGGTAGACTCCAGCCGTGGGGGTGGTGGAGGAGGTAAGTGTCCAGTTTCGGATAAACTAAGCAGAATAGGCAAGGCCTTAAAAACACAATAACGGCTCAGAAAGGTGTAAGAGAGTTGTATGATTGCTGCAGTCATCTCTGTACTGGTATAATACTGACATCACATGGTGCACTGTTTTATGCAGTGGAATGTAAATGGCAGCAGTATTCCTGCTCTGTGAATAGATCTTAGTCAGGGTTTTTCAACAAAGCTGAACTATATCAGAAATCATCATATGGCCTCAGTTTATATTCTGGTGTAGATCACTTTGAGTCTGGGATGTGTGTGCGTGCGTGTGTGAGATTTTATATATATAAAATCTTGCACTGTAGGTGGTTACAGTAAGCGAGTTCTTCTGGCAAAGAGTGTTCCTCTACATATTCAACACTCTGTCTACGGTCCAAAGTAAACAGGAGGCAGATGTGGCAGAGGGATGAATTTGAACTGTGCATATCAGTTCCTCTGTGGTTCCTGACAGCTTTATAAGCACTGCGAGTCCCAGAACTCCACACTGAGTTCTGAAAAGTCTCTTCTCCTTCCAGGTGGCAGGTCCCGGTACCGTACCTCTGGCTCCAACTCTAACAATCCTAACCTCATGTACCAGGAGGAGTGTGAGCGGCGCATGCGCACTGTTGGTGGTGGTAGCAAGGACAGCCGTGGGGGCGGCGATAGCCGGGATGGGAGAGGGGGAGGGAGCAGCCGTGATGGGGATAGGTCCTCCTCATCCTACAGGGACCGCGGCAGCAGGGACAACCGAAGCAGTTCCAGTTATGGGACAGCCACAAACTCCACCTCGTCTTTTGTTGGAATGGGGGGGGACCAGTACCAAAACTACAGCGGGAGTGGGAGTGGTCAGTACAATGGCAGGAGCGGGTCTCAGACAGGGGGTGGAGCATCCAGTGGTGGCAGTGGCAATGCTGTTGTGCCAGATCAGACAGCCCAACAGCAGGGTCAGTTTGGGAACATGGGAGCCAGGGCTAGCCAGCCCCCTCCACCTCCAGCTGGACCACAGCCTCTGATGGCACAGCAGTTTGCTCCACCCCAGCCAATGATGCCCTTCATGGGCCAGGGTCCATTTCCATTTGCCCCTCCTCCACCACCTCCACCTCCCCCACCTAGGAAGTAACATTCCTTATCTGAAATTTTTTTTATTCTTATTTTTTACCTCTTATCTGTCTCAGTGATATTGTAATAGAAACCAGGCTGCCCCACAGTACCTATAAAAAGATTAATTGGATATGGAATACCTGAAAAGTATGTTTAATGGTTTTTTTTTTTTTTTTTTTTCTCCACATCTATAAATTCTTTGACATTCAAGTTAATAACTTATTAAAGAATAGGTTATTCTGTTCATGTGTAGTTTGAGGTTTTTGCCACTAGCCCTAATGTGACTTGTCAGTTTGCTTGTTTTTTATTGCATAATTTTGTTATTGGATGAGGGAAGGACCTATACCATTTTGGAGATCAGATTTTTTTCCTAATGTATTTCTGCATTTTCTTGCTGTTTTCCTGGCAGCAGTTTGTGCTACGTTAAATCTTTTAGTTGCCATATGCTTTGAACTGGACTGTTTTTAGTGTCAGCAGGTTCACATTGTAATGAACATTTTACAGTAAGATGAAGTACATCTTAGTAACTCAATGTGTAGGTGACTTGTGCAGTCTACAGTAACATAAGTTTCAGACAGCTATAAAGGAGCAAGCAGTATTCCAGTTTTTTTTTTTTTTTTTTTTTTTTCCTTTCTAGTTTTCAGTTAGATATTTTTGAAATGGTAAATCAGCAGTCTTTTTCCATGAAAATACATTTTCAGGGTGCTGCATGATTGTACCTTGCAAGTAGGTGTTTTTCCTGTAATACAAAATCAATGGTCCTTGCTTTCCAGAACAAAAATTTGCACAATGAAACTGGCAATGTATTTAATTCCTGCAAGGACTCAAGATGTTAAGTCACCAGTAACTGAATTATGCCTTTTGTATTGTTTTTCAGGTTTAAATAAAGATTTTGAACATTTGCTGACTTCCTGTTTAAATCTGCACAATTAATGTATAACATGCAGATCTTTATGCAAGTTTCTGAGCAATGACACAGACATTGTTAAAACTGGAAGAAAGAATAACTTTATTTCCCTTAAATACATATTTGCACTGTGTTGCCTGTTGCCCAGTGTTTATTTGCTCTTAGTATTTTTGGCATATGTACATAATTGCAATACTGACTATTTACAATAAACTGAACTGGAACATGGAGAGGGATTCACAGCACAACCTGGGACCAATGTCCCCTTTGTCAGTTGGTACATGTTTTTCAAACCACAACCTATCCAATTTAATGTGTGAGGATCAACCTTGTAGGCAACACAATAAGTTTCCTGTGATGGGCTGGGAACAAGTGAGGCATGAGTGGGTGAAACAATGCAGAGCCTTCATGGATAAGTTACTTTTACAGTCCAACATAAACCACTGTAGTAGGCTGTAGGTAGCAGCATCCTCTTGCCTCTTGTATCCAAGTGCAAAGCCCCCTAAATCCCAAATCCTAAGAAAAGTAAATCACTACACCCTATCTCAGAAGAAAAAAAAAATACACCACATATTTACATAGATTAAACAGAATTAAATTAAGTTTGTCAGAATAGGCACATACGGCATATAAAATAAGACTTCAGTGTTGACAGTTAAACTAATGGGAGCCCATTGGAGCAAACCCACACAAAATCTTGAGATTCAATTCAAAAAAAAAAAAAAAAAAAGGATCACACAATGTTAATTAGATGTTTCTACTGTTTGAGACATTAATGGCATTTTCCAACATGAAGGACAATACAACCATTACACAGATTGGAAAACAAACATTTTGGGCTTCAGCAAAAACCACATTCCGTTTAAATATAAGTTGTGGATAAATCATTTGGGGGTTGGGGATTGTTAAATTAATCTCAGCCAAAACAGTTCTATTGATCAGGCTTCTCAACACTTTCTACTGTGCATTAAAACACAGTACAGCACTGTCAGTTATATAGTCACAACCCTATTTAAATATCTGGCTTTTTAAACTGAAATCTAAAACTTTGAGTTACAACAATGTTACAGCACAGCAACAAAGTAGAAAACAGCTGTTTTGATTGTTTTACTGTCAGGAAGGGAATTGAAATCAGATGCAGCCAAATAAAATGGCTGGACACACAATGACAAGAATGGAACATATGATTGTGGTGCAAGGGCTTGACATGTCGGAAGCAGAGAATCACATGACAGGAAGTTGGTCCATCCTTCTAAAGACTTCCCCAGATTTCTGGGGAGGGAAATTGTTCTACATCCCCAGTCTCATCATGCAATTCGTCGCCCAGAGAAAAGGTAAGTTTGTATCGCAACCGCACCTTCTCCTGAGGAAATAGGAAGGAGAACACACTTTTACAACGCGAATTTCACGTTTTCAGGAAACTATTACTAACATGGCCAATAATGCAGTTTGGTGCTTAATATTTTGAATTCAATTAATTTTTTAATATAGCCCCTTTGACAATGAGGTGCCTCAAAGCTCTCAAATACACGTGATGTCAGTCCACTGCAACGGTTAATATCGATTCACAAGAACATAATTACAAACATTACATATTTAGTGCTTTGAGGCACAGTTGTAAAAGGCACTATATAAAAATGAATTGAATATTTAGGAGAGCAAAAAAAATTGCACACAAATATCCTTCATTTAAAATTTTTTACAGCAAATCCAATAAAATATATACAAGTCTGAATTTACAGTAAACAAATACTATTGTTTATGATAGCAGCATGTGAAACACTCATGTTTGTGCTGAGATGTACCATCCTTAGTCATTGTATGTACACCTAAGGATGCAGAATGAGCCTACTACCTTGGTAGGGTTTGCCAGCAGCAGAACCTGCGTGATGGCAGCTGGGGGGAGGATGGGGTTGAAGGCTGGCAGCTCTGTCCCTGAGGGGGGCTGCAGCTTCACTTTCATCACCTGAACAAGGGGGAGGGGGGCACAGACAACTTTCTGAAAGTGGTTTTGGAATTATTCATCCTTCCACCAACTTAAAAAAAAAAAAAACACTTACTAGCATCTATAGTTCAGAAACCAACAGCCACACAACCCTGACATCCAAGTCACAAACTGAATATACTTGGAATATACTCTAAAAGACACTTATTATCATAGCTGAAGGTTGTAGCCTTTCCAGTGGTGGACCCACAAGGGAGGAGCTCACCTTGGGGACAGCCGCCTGAAAGCGAATATTGGTAACGGGAATGGGGGCCGACGACAACATGGAGATGACCACCACCAGCACATCCGGACGAGCGGGAGGAGAATCATGAGCAAAATGGAAAAGAACCCGAAGGCTGTGCCGGTCAAACACTGTTACAGGCAACAGGCTACCTGGGGGTGACAGGCAGATGGAGACATATGTGGTGTACATTAATCAGCTAAAAGAATGCCTTGCTGAACATGAGTCATGGCTACATTCTGAACAGCATATCAGTACCAGCTGAAGATCACTCGGCAGAACCTGTCTCTTTCAAGTCAGCGCAAATGCTCTTACTGGGCTTAATGGACTCGAGAGGCACGGTCACATTGGCCAGGGAGATTTCCGGCAGGGGCACAGGAGCAGTTGACATCCCCTGTGGAGCAGATCCGAGGCTGGGCTTGGAGTTGAGGAGAGATCCATGATTGTCAGCAGAAAAGGCCCCACTTGGGCTGGGATTCGTGCCAGACTTGTGCTGCAGATCTCGCAGTGTCGGTTTGGAGTGAGGTGGCTGCTTGTCCCTGAAAGGCATGGATACTTTTTTATAAGTGATTTCTACATGCACAGAGAATTACACTTTGCTATAGTGTGACCTGTAAATACTGATCCAACAAGAAAATACAGTTGCTGTAAAACACCACTATACTGTATCAAATTACATGGTTTTTACCAGCTCAAAGGTTAATAAAAACCAAAGAGTATACCATTTAATTATAAAAAACCAGGCCTGACACACTCCAGGTACCATTTGACCTGCTGACTCTCAGGTGGCAGAGACTGCTGCAACAGAGTTTTTCCCAGCAGGTCCAGCTCATCCAAGGCTTTACTTCCAGATGAGGGAGGTGCTTGTGAGGGCACAGTCACTGATGGCTTTAGCACTGTCCCAGGAGAGGCTGAGATAGCTGTGTCCACACTGTCAGAGGACTGTTGAGGATAAAAGTGACAGTTTAGTGCATTCAGGAATGCACAAGCTGTGCAGGTGTATATGATGTCACGATCTCCCAAAAAAAGTGAACTGTTAGGTATGGAATCCACGGTCTGACACAAATAGCCGAATCTCAGTTATGATGGTTATAATTAGCAATTTTACCCACTGTGATCTCTGCTTTACATTTTTTTTTTTGAGCCCAGATACTTCAGGCACAAAAACAGATGTAAATGCATTTTCTGTGTTGAGGTCACCCACATGAAAGTTACGGCGAATCTAGTTCATGCTTTGCAAGTTGTTTCCACATTGATAAAGAAAAAACCAAACATGGTTAGCCCTGGGAGCAATAAGGTGGAACTAGAAAACCCCAAACATGCTATTTTGTAAAGAACTTTAGAATATGGATCTGAAATTTAAACTGAGTTTTTTTTTTTTTTTTTTTTTACATCGAATACAATCCACAACCGAATCAAAGCTGTGTCTCTTTAACTGTGATAAAAACTGAACTGAGGGATTTTTAAACTGCATCTGCTGTATCTCTAGTAGGTGTCACATGCAGGAAGTATACAGGTACGACAGTCTTACCTGGAAGCAGTTCCAAGCAGATGAGTCTCCTGACTGAGAAGCCGAATTCACAATGGGATTGATGTCATTAAGACCTGGGGGAGTGCAAGAAACCACTGCAGTAATACACAGAAAAACCTTATCCACAAAAAACGTTTGGTTTTATGACTGATCTTTTACCTAGAGACATGAGCTCATCGTCAAGAAGGCTGATGCCCATGTCCTGAGTTGGAGGCAGCTGACTGCGACTCTGACCAGGGGCTTCCGAGGAGGAAGTGTCCAAGCCTGTCAGGTCCAAAAGGGCAGTGCAACTGTCTGAAAGCACCGAAGACAAAAAGAGTAGATGCAAAACCGGACAGACCCTCAGTATGGTCACCATCATTCTGTCTAAACACAACCTCAGCGCCAATACAGGTTAGTGAGTATCTGTCGAGGGCATTTTCACAAACTGCTGCTGCTACGGCACAGACCTGAAAGCTGGGCCATGGTTACACTGTCTCCGTTGACCTCCTCGCCTTTCACTTGTTGACGGTACAGGTTGATCACCTGGGTCAGGCTGTCATTGGCCTGCAGGATTTCAGCTACCATGTGGTGGAAAAAGGGTTGAGGAGAGGATTAGAGCGTTGCTTCTTCTTTCTGCCTAACCAACCCATCTGGATGCTCAACACTCACCTAGGGCCTCGTCATTGTCCTCTGTATCGCTGGCCAGTCTGAACAGTGTGGGCCTCATCTTCTCACAGCGCTGATACAGGTCCTACATGTGCAGGGAGACATCGCTATATTGGTGTGAACGTGCCTCGTACGCATGCACAGCAAGCATAGCTAAATGTGAGATACAAACCACTTTTATACTGCTCTGACCTCACTCTGTATACTCAAACACTGACAGAAAAATCACATCAAAATCTAAAACTGAAAATGATCAGACAGCTGACAGCAGTGCCCCTGGAAAGCTGGGGGAAAAAAGGAAGCAACTCCTTATTCTTCAGGATTACACTATAACATCAGCCCTGTCACTCATGCAGACTAACCTTGATGAGCTCTGCATTGCTCTGGGAGCAGGTCTCCTTGCTATAGTCACTGAGCAGCTGGGTTAGGAGGTTAACACTTTCCTTCACCTCTTGGATGGCATTGACCCTCTTGGACACCTTCTCCATGCGCTTTTGATCCTGGGACACAGCAAGAGACCCGACTAGTTCAGTATCCATCCCCTGCCACAGTGGCTCAAAGGATGGCAGATGAGCGGCATCATCTGACAGCCTCTTACAGTGCATACTGAAACGCAGTGCGACTGTCACATGTGGGCTGACTCACGCACTGCTCACGTGCACACCCACCTCCTGCACCATCTCCTTGATGAGCTTGTTGGCTGCTCTCAGGTCCTCAGGATGAGAGCTATTCAGCAAGCGAGACAGCATCTGTATGGCAAAACGCAGGAGAACGGGATGAAACAGCAGGTAGATCATGGCGTGGAGTAGCAAAGGGAGGGCACACCAACGAATCAGAGAGATGCCAACTAAACTTTTCCACTTTAATTCCAACTGGACAACCACCACCGCTTGCATCTGTCATCTTACCTTTGACTTCTCTTCATCTTCAAAAATGGCATTTTTTGGTCTGGGTGGTGGCGGTGGTAGAGGTTTGTCATCTGGTAGGACAGGATCTTGTTTAACAATGCCTGAAAGACAAATGTTAATTGTAAACAAAAAAATCTAATTATAACCACATAGTAGCAGTTATTATATATAACACTGTTCAGCTTTGTTGTCCAAATTTATATTCCAGATTAAATATCTCACACTTTTACTCCTTTACATCTGCACTGCAACAATGCAGCAACTATTTCCTTCAATAGTACACCAGGAGGGTTGACTGCGAACAGTTAAATGCACCTTGTTTCTTCAGCATCTGGTAGGCGTCTGAAATCTTTGTTTCGTCTGGCAGACCCACTGTCCAGCTATACATCATCTCAAGGACTTTCTTCTTCACTGGCTCTGGGGCCCGGGTGCCCAGGTACTGTGGAAAACACAAACAAAACGCTGACAAAACACTCACTAAGAGATCTCAGGGACTTTCAGCAATGACTCTCAGCTGCAAACCCATGCATTTTCTCACATCCTCAAACAAATGAACAGAATATAAAGATTAAACAACTCATGATGCATTATGAAATTATATTCCTGAAGAACTGCATATCAACGTTCAGCAAACACTGACTGTACATAGCCTTGATACCGGTACTCTTATTTTTGAAGCTAAGCAAACACACTTACTGATTTCATAAGAATCATGTGCACATAGCAACTAGAATAAAGGGGGAAAAGCTACCTTGGGAGACACCACCTTGATGAGCTCATTGAGAAAGCGAAACTTTCCCACCTCGCTGTGAAATCTCTTCCCACAGTTCTTCATGCAAGTCTCCAATACCTAGCAGCACAGCATATTTAACAAACCTCTGAAAACCATTATCTTTCATGAATGAATGAATAAATGATCTTTATTATCATTGTACACACACTACAACAAAACACAGTGTGGCTTTTGCTCAGTTTATATTTTTTTTAAATCCTATTGGTGCTAGTATGACACTGGTCTTATTTAAACTGTTGATAGCTATAATATTCTACTCTAATTCTTAACTGTAATTCTATATTCTACCGCTATTATATCCTACTTCTATACTCTGGTTCCACTTCTTTCCAACTTACATTCTACTTTATTCATTCCTTTCTATTTCTCTAATGTAGAGAGAAAGCCACACTACGTTTTGTTGTACTGTGTGTACAATAACAATAAAGATCGTTCCTTCATCTTACAGTAACGTCAATCAAGCACACCTTTTTCCAAAAGGAAATGAATTGAAGGAAATGAATGTCTACGATGCCTTTACAGACCAAACTGAGTGCTTAAAACCTTTGCGAATACCTACACTTTCTCCAGCTATGAAGCTCCTAGTTCTTGCACAATAGGACAACATTAGACATTCTCCCCACATTCTCTCACACTGATAATATCATATGGATAATACTCCTGGTTTCAGGGCTCCTCCCCTCACCGTGAGTGCTTGCATAGCCTCCCATTCCTGGGGTGACTGGATCTTGTGAGCCAAAAGCCTGGTGGCCAACTGGGGTCTGCAATAACAATATCAGCAACAAACCCTTAAACACAGCCTGACTTTTATTGATGCGGAGAAAAGCCTAAGATAGAATATGGTAAAAAATCTTTGTAATTACTACATGTGCAAGTACAAATGCCTGAGTATACTAACGTCGCTATCACACACAGGCCAACCAGACTGCGTTATTACTGACCTTGACAGGCCAGAGATTCTATTTCTCAGTCATAAATTTCTAACTACATACTTAAACTTCCCAGAAGGAAACAACTCTCTTTCAACTGCAAATTGTGAAAGCATCAGCTTCTGCACCCAACAAACATGGGATCAAGTCAGTAACAAGTACTGTAATGTAACAGAGAGAGTTGCAAGCAGTCTCCTTTCTGCTGTTTTACCATTCTCCTTGTTACTCACCCCTCCAACTCATTGTTGAGCTGTTCACAGAAGGCTTTGATGCTCTCCCAGTCTGTCTCTTTGTTTAGGGGGTTTGTGGCTTTGTCTGGAGACACACAGTGAAAGAAACAAACACAAGCAAAAGAACGTTACACGTGACAAGATATCTTTTCATGCATGACTAAAAAATTTCTATTCTGCCACTGTTAATGCAATTAGTCCAGCATGACAGCAGAATAACTCTTCAGGGACCTTTACACATTATCTATACTTTGGAGATACTCCAAATATTTACACATGACTCTTAATTACAACAGAAAACCACTTATAAACATTATCTACTTCAAAAAACTAAACTGAAAAAAACGATACGTGAACGTTAAGATGACAAGCGTCCGTCAACATCAGACAGTACAATTAAAACGTTTATGCCTATATCTCAAATGTCAGACAACCGCCGGAGCAACCTTTATACCAGAAGATTACTTCTCCACAACCTTAACAATCAAGCATTATATTAAATTTAAATATTTCTTCCCCAAAGAACCTCACGTCAATCAAAAAATTGAATGCACATACAGATACGGCAGGCTCGTGTGTTACAGTATTTCCACATACAGAATACAGTATTTATTTATTTACGTCTTTACTGTAAGAGGTGCATATTTTGTAGGCTAAAAAATGTTGACATCATCAGCTAGCTAGCTAGCTAAACTAAAGCTCCAACTGACTCCTCCCCAAAGCACATTCAGACGTTGCTGCCTAGTCAGACTGGTTTGCTATACATTTCTACCTGGTTGATCAACTGGGCGAAATATAAATACAACCAACAACATGACGTAATAATTTGTGGAAATGTTTCCTTATTTTACAGAGAGGCACCATGGCATTAATAGTGTACTTGTGAGGTTTGTTTTGTTGCATCTCTCTCGGCTGATTACAGCTAGCTACTTTTTGAACGTGTACAGACGCGACCTTTATACTAAACCTTGTAATACTCTAAAACTAAAGTTGTCGATTCCGCTCCCAGTTGTCCATTGTATCTTATCATGTTGTAAACTACTTTAAAATCCATAACGCTGAAAAAACTCACTGATACGAGACTCTAAGCTGTCCTCCCCTGGCGGCGCCGCCATCTTTCCTGGGGAATCCTCCATCCGTATATGTTCGCTCTCGCGATGTATTTACCCCGAGTTCTCGCGCACTAGTGCCGTCACTCTTTACGAAACTGAAACGGAGGCCTTATCCGCGGTGTGTGTGTGTGTGTGTGTGTGTGTGTGTGTGTGTGTGTGTGTGTGTGTGTGTGTGTGTGTGTGAGTGAGAGTGTGAGTGTGAGTGAGTGAGTGTGTGAGAAAGAACATGTTGTTTTAATCATGTAAAAAGAGTCCATTGTGTGACACCTCATGACAGAATTCATGTTTACAAAGGGCTTGTATTCTATGTGAACTTAGTTAAATCATCTTCTATACCACTTCATCCTGTTAAATGTTACAGGGAAGCCTGGAGTCCATCCCAGAATGCATAGGGCAGGGGACACCTACGGTGGGGCACCAACCCACCACAGGGCATGCGCACACACACTATTGAGACACACCAATCAACCTAACCTGCATGTCTTTGGACTGTGGGAGAAAACCAGAAAACCCAACAAGCACAGGGAGAACGTGCAAACTCCACACAAGGCAGGACTGGAAGGGGCAAGGCAACAGTGCTAACCACTACACCACCATGCTGCCCATATTGGTTTTGATAATTAAATATACTGCTGTCTGTTGATATAGGACAGTACTGAAGCATTTTAATTGAAATGTTTAGATGCATATAATAGAGCTAAATGAACAACAATTCAAAATTCAGTCTTGGTATAAACTGGAGTGCAGAGCATGAGAACTTAGCTGACCTAACTATATTATTTATACGTTTTGTAAACATTATTCAGGGTGTGGAAGACTAGATGTAAACCAGGATTTTTATAGATGACAGCAATAATCACATTACACATGTTCGCATTAATAGCGGCTCAAAGGTTATTCCTCTACACAATCAGTTTGATTTCCCCACAACTGAAAACCCTAACATGGGCAACCCTAACATTGTTGACTGTGCATGTGTCCTCTTTCCCCCTATGTACAATGATGTGAGACAATGTCTGAAGGGAAGGGAAATGCTGACAAAATGATATTCATTTATTTGTGAGCTCTGACAGACCCACCCTGTATACCCTTACCTTCAGATATCTATCTGTTGATGTTACACAAAGGAACATGCAGCATTTCTAATACCTGCAGTTGGATATTTGTTTGCAAGGATTTCAAGTTATGCATGTCAAAGGTACAAAAGCAGATAAAGTGTGTTGTGACTGGCAGCAAGCGGTTTTATAATGAAGCAATGGTTAACACTAAACTTTTAATGCATATTAAGAGACAAGTGTGGCATCAGTCAAGGATATGCTTTATATAGATAACCATATCACCTTACTCCTTACTTAAGCCACGATACCAAATACTCCCCATAGTGTCCTGGGTGAGAATGGACAAATTGAATGCAACAAAGTGTATGTCCATAACCACCAAACAACTCTTTGTCCTGGGTAACTGACAACTTTCAGTTACTCACTCCTCTCTGTTTCATGGTATTTTTATTTTTTACTTTGAAAGCATTTCCTTCTCAGTAGACCTGGTTTTAAGTGATGCTTGATCTCAAATGTGAACTTGCGTAAACTTTACATTTTCCTTAACTTTCATCTGGTTTCAAATGTGAATGATAACTGTATACTTCGCATCTTTAAGTTATACCTTCTCAGTAGATCGACTGTTGGATAGTACATGCTGATTTACATAAAATACATTACATACATCACTTTATAACATCTTATTAAGAGATTAGGCACGGCTTGTGTAATCCTATTTGCTTTATTTAATGGTTGATAAAACTGCAACAAACCCAATATTACTTCTGCGTGAAACTTAATATTTACATTAATCAATTCTTTATTGGTTGTTCAGGTTACAAAATTAAGGAAAATAATTTTTATTTTAATTAATACAAGCGATTAAGACAATGAATGAATGAATACAATCGCAAAAATATTTTCAGTTATCTAGCGATATATAGTGTAGATCATTAATACCATTCTTTAATTAATACAAAGTACGTAAAGCTCTATAGAAAAGGCCTCGGTTTACGCAATGTTGCATTATTTGCCCAATCAATACATTTAATTTCAGCTCAATTTAAGACTACAGTATTTCAGAGACGAGATGGACGTAAAACCATCCAGATTTAAAAACCACTACCCCAGCGGTTACAAGGAGTACTGCTAGAACAATTGCATGCCTCTGTTTAGTAAAAGAAGCCCCCGAAGTCTTACATGTAAAATTATATTCTAACAAAATATCAACAAAACAGTGAATTTACAGAAGGCTTATTCAGTTCGGTTGTGTGCAACGAGTGGAACTCCTGTGTATTGGTTACTTATTTTAAAGGACACATTTGAATTCCAACACAAATGATATCAAATGGTTGATTTTTGGATTCACCTCGGAGGTTACAGTGGAGACGAGCGTATCACAACGGCGGATTTACAGCGAAGGGACGTCGGATTTCAAAAACCGAAGCTCTGTTGCGTTAAGTGACAGCCTCGATTTAACACTAAATACAGTTTTGTTACTCAACTCCACAAAAACGTGAAAATACTTGTAATACATTTTTGGGACGTTAAAGTTTCTTAAAAATGTAATGCTAGCGGACTTAGGATAGACTGCAATGAAGTAACAAGATGTTTGCAACGGGGTGGTGTGGATCCTAATTAACAGAGACCAAGCCTCGCTGTGTACTTTTTTTGTATCAACTTTGAAGACAAATTAACTTCGAATTCATTTCAAGTGATTGTGTCAGATGAAAAAAATAACTCAGGAAACGTGTTATGTGTACATGTATATTTTAAACAGTCTTTAAGAAAAATCACGGCTTGATAAAGGAATATCGTTTATGCACGTCATAAAAGGACATTTTAGTTTTGGCGACAAAACTAAAAAGTCACCGAATTCAGCGATTTGTATTACGATTCTGTCAAGATTGTGAAGGAAACAGACCAAAAACGAATGGGTTTATTCGAATGGTTTTACTAATCTTTCGATTTGGAAAATAGACAAATAACTTTTTTTTCAGTTTTATTAGTGACATTTTGCTGCTAGGTTTGTACTACATCGTAGCGGAGAAGCGGTGCCAAGGACATTAATTCACTGGATCGGACTGCTCAGTCGAGCTGATTTTATTTCTTGTCTGACATGGGCTCTTTGAAGGCTTTACAAGAATGGTGCCGTATACAGTGCGAGAATTACAACAACGTCGAAATAAAGAACATGTCCACATCTTTCAGGGACGGTTTGGCATTCTGTGCCATAATCCACAAGCACAGGCCGGATTTGATGTAAGTAGCTACACGTTCAACCGGACTTGTTCTCGGAACTTTTTGCGCGGACCCAATCTCCCACCCATCATGCAGACTCAGGCCGCTCCTCCGCGGGGTCAATTTAAAGTCTCTACGGAGAGGTGGCCGAAACAGGCGGGTTGTGCCCGTAGTCTGTGCTCGGAGCTCGTGCCAACGTCACGTTACCTTTTGTTTTTATCTGCCTATGTTTGTGTACCGTTTTTGACATGAAGTAACACCAATACTGTGGCTGCATTCAAACCACGGTAGCTGCACGTACCTAGTCATTTATGTTCGCTTTTGTTCATTAGCGTCTTCTGATTCACCATTTATTAAAGGTCGTTAATGATGCAAAAATATTGTTTTATTGATATTACAAAAGCCTTTATAGATGCAGTAATCACAGCACAGTTTCACTTGCATGGAAGAACATCTTATATCTGTAATAGTTATACAATTATTGATAGAATCGTTGAGATGTACAATTTGTTCGTGAAGTTACATTTCTCGTGCTAGCATGAGTGCGGCGTACCAGTTATACGGTTAATTCTAGAGGTATGGCAGTAAATTACCGGTGTGTCGGTAATTTAATAATAAGAATAACGCAGAACTAATGTAGAATGTTGAACCCAGAAGACAGCAGACAACCGCTTGAATTCTAGCGAGAGTATGACGCAAGATCCATGTCAGGATCTATATGGTTTATTTTCAAGTCTGTAATTATTTACATATGTTGTATAAAGTATCTTGTTGGCAGTTTGTTTTAACTTGAACATTTACCACTGTTATTTGAGCCTTTCTCCCATCAAGTTTGAAAATCGTTGTCCTACCGTAGGTGTAAGGGGAAAAAATGTGTGTGACCTGGCATGCAGCGAGGGTATTGTTAATTGGTATATTGTCCGTATGGAGTTGCTCAGTGTTCTGCACGACTACACAAAGATGCACATTGAGAAGAGGGAGTGCATTGTGTTGTGTCTGATGTGTGCTGACAAGTCAGCCTGCTGATGTAGCAGTGCTGCCCCTGCACTGTGCTTCTACGGAGACCGCAGAAATGCAGCAGCCAGCGCAGAAAACGGCTAGGTGTTTTTAAAAACCGGAAGAACCATAGAGGCCTAACACGCAATAAATAGAACGGTGTTACATCAACCTCAACATTTTAACAAAATACATTTACCCTTTGCCCATGTCTTATTTTACTTGGAATACAAGTATACACGATGTTTTATATAACCTAAATGTCTTCCCATTCTCATCTGCGTTATGTTTCCTTAGGCCATATGGGGTGGTCTTTGAGAATCTTGGACATAGAAAACACTGTTTGCTTAGTGAAAACCTGAAATTGTTATTTTTGTCCCCGTCACCAGCTTATCTTTGCCACACCACTGTTGGTCTTTGGTGGTTTCTGAAGGCAGCCTGTCATGTTACATGTGGCATTCATGCTGCTTTCTCTCGTGTTATAGATGTGTGCTAAGTATGAAATCCAGTGTGTGCCTGCGCAGGCACACATTTTGCCATTGCTTGAGATAGTGTACATCAATATTGCATCTAAACAGCTCCTTGTCAGCGTGAGATGAATAGAGAGTGATGGAGCAATAGATAGCCAGGACACTGATGTGCTTCTCCAGCCTGATCCGGATAGACGGTCAGTCAGCTTAATCTCCCACAGGGGCCCGATTCCGTCATGAAGGATTTGTGTCTAATCCTGGTTCTGCACCAGACAGTGCATAAGTGTGTGTATGTGTGTGCGCGCGCATGTTCATGCACTCAGAGCACTAATGTAGTACAAGAACTCATTCTGCACAGTGGTGTCACAACAATGGCACCCGTAAAGCAGAGTGAGCGGTCACACCCAGTGTGATATGAGTCATGCTACAGGGTAGGCCCTGCTGAGCTGCCTCAGTATGAACACATTCTTTCTTTAATTCTATGATAAAAGTCCAGCTTTACGAATGGGGAACGCTCTGGCCTTTTTGCAGTGCTGCTCAGTGTAGCTCCACTGGAATTTGTCTCATCTCTTTCTGCCCTTACTTGTACTTGTGTCAGTCCCCTCCTCATGTCCTCATTATTGAAATTGGTGTTTTCAGTTCCTTCTTTACTAGGCTCCTGTTCCCCTTGTTTCTTTTTTGCACTGTGTTCAGTAAGGTGCCTGCACACTTTGGTCATGTGCTCAGTCTTCCTTTATGTTTGTGTTGCTACTACATCTCTACCTGTGCGCTTTGCCTGTTTGTCCTGCCCCTGCAGCTGCTGCGTCTCCAGCTGAGGGGGTTGCTCTTTCACGTAGGAGCGAACCCCAATATTCTAGCCCCACCTTCCCAGTTCCTCACACCACTCATTTTTCCCGGTTCACAGTGCTTGGCTACGGCTGCCAGCCTCTCCCTTCATGCTGTCTTTAGGTTTTCTCACGCCCCCTCGCCTCTCCGTCCTGGCCGGGCTCATGGGTGTGAACAGCCTGCAGCTGGGGACGACATGCATTTGTACCATAGTGCATGAAGCTCACTCAGCCACGAGGAGCGGCTTGGCACAGGAAAAGCTGTATTCCACTCTGTTTTGTTTCCAGGATACAGCAGCTGAACTATCCACCTCTGCTGTGTCTGACTTTTCTTCCCATTACATCAGTACTGCTACTTTTTCACTCGATGTTGGCAATGTGACATCAAACCAAAATAAAATGCAAGATCTAACATAAGCATGTTTGAAATGAGTTTTCAGTGTAGGCTGGACAAAGACTGACAGACATTTGTGACTACACACTGGCTACTGACATTTGGTGTTTATTTTTGGATGTACAAAGCGGGTGTAACATGGGGTTGGGGTGAGAGGTACAGGTACAGTACATATCAGACATGTTGCTCTAAGTCTTACAGGCTTTGTTTAGGAAGGTTTGTGGAGGCCCACAAAACAACAGTTGCTCACAGTTACCGTACCACAGGATACAGGAAACCTCATGTTTGTTGTCATATAACTGTCCCGACTATAGCTGTCAGAACAGAGGAGGAAGTATGAGGACATTTATTGTTTGAATATGTAATGTTTTTTTTTTTTTTGTTTATTTGTGTTCCAGAGACTTTGATTCCCTCTCCAAAGAGAACGTGTATGAAAATAACCGCCTGGTGAGTCTTGCGTTGTTGTTGTCTGAAATCACCTCACTGTATGTGGATGACACAGGTGTTTAAGCAGAAATTACATGGAAGGTTTTGGGGGGCAAGGTGCGCACGTGTGTGTGTGTGTGAGATAGAGGGAGGGAGAGTGAGAAGAAAAAAATATAGAGTAGCAATGTAATATGTAAACTCAACTACAGTTTTTGACCCAGTATGAGAGTGGGTTTGTGTTTCATATTTAACTGTATAATTGTGTCAAAAGCAGAAGACTAGATTAATTATACTTTCTGTACCACTATCATGTTGTAATTCTCCAACTGGATGCATGTATTAGCTGTAGGAATGCAGACGAATATTCGAATAACAAATATTCGTTTAACTTTTTACTATTCGAATTGATATTTTACTATTCGAATGTT
>JABJVR010000077.1:2245480-2311803 GCA_025773905.1 Chitala chitala
TGTGTGTGTGTGTGTGTGTGTGTGTGTGTGTGTGTGTGTGTGTGTGTGTGTGTGTGTGTGAGTGAGAGAGAGAGAGAAAGAGCTGTGGCTGTACACACAGATCCTGTTTACTGGTTCATGATGGAGGCTGACACGGAAAGGCTGGGATGAATGGAGGGGGAGAGAGAAAGACAATGGATAGAAGGAAGTTGGAGAGGGGGGTGGGGGTGGGGGGTTTCACCAACTCAGGTCTGCATTTAACTTTGGCAGTGATTTCACACGTTTAATTTGAGTACTACAGTAACAATATCTGGTGAACATATGCACAAAAACACCAAATCGACTTTATCTTTAGCAGATTTGTTACTTAAAGATGATATATTTTACTTTTTAAGCTGTCTGCAGTGTGTTTGATAATTAAATCTGGGATCTAGTCTCTGGATTCTTCCTTTCCACAATGATTGGACAGAGTAGGCTCTAAAGTGGTGCTTTTTAATGAAAGTTTGTAGTTTATAACAGCTGCAGAACATAGTTTTGTATTGTAAAATGGTGTTATTTGCGTGTTATTTGCTAATCCCATGGTAGGTTCTGTTAACGTGTCTGTATAAATGTAGGCCTTGTACTCTTATGGAATCCACCATATTTTAGGTACGTGTTTATTACGTCTTGGACTCTTGTTTCCAGAAGTGAAAACTAAGCCTGATGGTGGTTTTAGTGGCTTTAACTTAGTGTTTTTCTGAGGAGAAAGGTTATATTCATGATGAGCTGTGACCTAGTGTAAGTAAGATTTTCATTTACTTTTGGTGAATTTAAAACGTACCAGTACTCTGATTTTGTGCTTTAGATGATGTAAACTATTGTGTATTAATCCAACTATAATTAAAGGTTATTTATTATTTTAATATCCATTACAATCAATATTTATGCAGTAAGCAGTATAGGTGAATAATGGTTAATAATAAATTATAAGCATGCAGATCATATGACCTTATGGATAGCTTGGACCTGTCTCCACAGAGCGTCTCTTCAGCAGAATTAGACGCTTTGACTTTCTGTTTATTCACACATGCCCAGCGAGCTGCAGACAGCAGCATGCAGAAGGTACATCTTTTTCTTGCACTTCTCTCACACTTTCTCCTCACCATGCTGGTGGTGTATGGTGATGGACTGAGTGACACTAATGATATCAAATGGTTCATGCTCTGCTAAAGCCACACATTTTCTTAAACATCAAACTCCAGGCATCCTGGCACTCCGTGTAAACGTGTGTCCATTATTTTCTTTCCAGGTTTGGAGCCTCCCTCTTGATCGTATATTTAATTTTGGCCTGAACTTGGTACAGATTTCTCAACATTATGCGAACATATAATTCACTGAGACAGATCTGTAGGGAAGACTTTTCTCCAGCGTTGCCCTTTTGAGAAATGTCAGGAGATCAGAAAAGGAGAAAAGGCCATAATACGGCATCGCCACAGTGCCAGACTGTAGCTGCACTAAGAGCCGAGCGGTTCGCTTTTGTCTTTCGCATTTCCTCTGTAGCGGTTTGAGTCAGCTGGATGGCTGGTGCTTATTTTGTCTGTTTATTTTGCCGATGACGGTAACAGTGCAGCGCCTGTTCACCTCTGACTGCATTTTTGTCACTGCGTTGTGTTTCCTACATTGTGTGCATCTGATTTATATTTACATGTTATTAATTTAGCAGACGCATTTGTCCAAAGCGACTTACAAGGATAGTAGTACACGTGTCACAAATGAGGTCAAATAGTATTAGAGAATCTACTAACAGTAAGTGCTGTTTTATCATCAAAGTGCACCTGATTAAGTCTGGCAATTGTCACATGTCATTCAAGTAAAGCACAAGCAACTGAAACTGAATTAACTAGACAAACATTTGCAAGCAAGCAACCAGCTCCATTGCCACAACTAAGTGAAAGAAAGCATGGAAAGATTTCATATTATAAGTCCTAAGGTGCTCCCTGAACTGGTTTACCAGTTTTTAGGATAGGTGAGACCAGTCTCTTCCCATTGGTAGACCGAAGAGAACGGGAGGGGACGTAATCCTTGATTTGGGACCGCAGGTAGACTGGAGCAGTCCCATTGATGGCCTTGTAGGTCAGCATTAGGGTCTTGTATTTGATGCGTGCCTGGACTGGAAGCCAATGTAGTGAGATAAGCAGGGGGGTGACGTGTCCGTTTGGGAATGTTGAAGATGAGACATTCTGGATCCTCTGGAGAGGATGCTGCATTCTGGATCCTCTGGAGAGGATACGTAGCAGAGGCTGGGAGGCTAGCCAGGAGTGAATTGCAGTAGTCCAATCTTGAAATGACCAAAGCTTGGACCAGAAGCTGGGTAGAATGTTCTGTGAGGCATGGTCTGATTTTCACCTTAATGAAAAAGCTCTGCTGTAGGATGCTGAACATGTACTTACATTTTGCTACTGAAAAACAGGACAGAACAGAAATTTAAAAAGACCCACAAAGTCAAATGAAAAAGTGACACTGTACTTGGTATATACATTGTCAAACCATTTCTGTCATGTTTACTGTAGCTGTTTTTTAAATTTATTCATTTAAGATTATGATTATTTAAGATTAAGATTCTTTATTGTCATTTTATGAGACATACAATGAAATTCGTTTTCTTTGGTCTTGTTATACCAGGTGATATATTGCTGTTTATGAATTTTTGACACTGATTTTTATTTTTGACATACCGTTTAAATTTACTCTTATAAAATATGTAATTTAAATAGGATTTCTTTGGGAAGGCTATGGTTCACAGATAATTCAACATAATTGAACATGTATTTCTTTTTAAGTAAACTGCTTTAAAAATTAGTCATCTGAATGTTTGTTTGTCTGTTTATTTGTTTGTTTGTTTCCTTGAATTTGACCTGTTCAGGCGTTTGAGACAGCAGAATCAGAGCTTGGAATTCCCGCTCTGCTGGACCCCGAGGACATGGTATCTATGAAGGTGCCTGACCGACTGAGTATCATCACATATGTGTCCCAATATTACAACTTCTTTACCAACAAGTCTCATGGTACGTATGAAAAATCTGTTTTAAATTCTGTTCTCTTAACAGTTGGTCCAGGGCAGTGATAGGTGATAATTAACTTGGAGGGGGAGAAGGGAAAGAGCAGCTAAACACATGATGTTGAGAAATAGACTTGAGAGGTGCAGGAGGAAGCTGAGGTCATCCTCAGGAAAAAATGTAACAATCATAGTGTTGAAAGACCAGTGTGAAAAGGTTATAGCACTACAAGCAACAGACGACCTCATAATAATCATAATCATTCCTCTTCACTAAATCCATTTTATCAGCAGGTTTGTGGTATCTGATAATGAGAAATTCTTTCCATTCCTTTGCAGTGAACCCCCCCTCTATGAAGAGGCCAGGTAGTACAGGCCATAATGAGCCTGCTATTAAAAGGCCAGTAATCCCTGCTGGTGACAGAATGGTTGAGCCCAAGGTGAGGTAGTGTGACTAATAACCAACTGCATGATAATACATGTGTTTGATAATTACCCATCGTCATTGCTTTGCCTTTGAACTGGCTGCTGTTACATACTACTGTTGTTGTTGCTTTTTTTTTTTTTTTTTTTGGCCTGGATTCAGTATATTGGCACAGACAGTGCTCTTGAAATGGACTTTGAGGGCATGAGGTTACAGCTTTGTCCTGATGGCTGTTTGCTTGTTTTGTATGTAATGTCTGGAAACAGCATTGAAAGGTTTTAATATCAGGATATTGACATGTTGCATAGGCACGTGTCACTTACGGCATATGCCTTTTGCTGTAGAGTCTCGGTTTCCTCAGGTTTTGCGCTTTTGGCTCTGCTGTGTGTTACACTTCAGTGTGAAGTTGCTGATTAAATGGTTTTAAGCTGTTCATGTTTCCCCATTGGCAGGAGCTCAGTGAGCTGAGATAAAGTATCAGCATGAGGAGGTCTGAATTTGTTAGAGTGATTTTGTCTGTGTGTGTGTTAGCGCTAGGAAGAGGTAGGACATATGACTCAGGCTGGCCTCTATATCATGTCTCTCTGCTCTCTAACATTCCCCCGCCCACATCACCCACCCCCTTCCCGTCTTCAGACTGAAAGCTGCATCTGTCCCCCCTCTTCTGTCCCGCATTTGATATCCCCACTTATCTCTGATCCTGTGCCTAGACAGTAGAATGGGGGGATAGGGGAATGGGGGGTGACCAGAAAGATCAAGTCAGTTACAGCTTAAATCAGCCACAATGCCCTGCTGCACTGCCAGTTTTACATCCTAAGAAGCAGTGAAGCAGTAAATGAACAAGGTGTTGAAAATGCACTCCCCGAACTCTGTAGCACAGTACTAAAAAGTCATTTCACTAATATTGCTCTCTGGGAAATATTTATACTTTTATAGACCCTAATGAGTTGTTTTCATGACCTGCAAAATGCTGAGCGAGTCACAAATTTGAGAAAGCCCAGATTAGTGAGTTCAGTGAGAATCTCAGTTCTCACTCGCTGTGTCATTTGCCCCACCCCTCCCCTTCCCTCCACCCCATCCCGTACTCCATCCTCCACGTCCTCGCTGGCCGGCCAACACGCCCCCCTCCTCAACTCAGGAGGGCCCGGACAGCCAGGCCAAACGCAGCACACTGAGCAGCACCTGCGCCGCCTGTCAGAAGCATGTTCACCTGGTGCAGAGGTTCTTGGTTGATGGCAGGCTGTACCACCGCAATTGTTTCAGGTAACGCAGCTCCCGGTGTGTCTGCTGAGCTTCCACTTTAGACCAAGGTCATGGTGACGGGACGCTGAACACATTCTCTGTTCACCACGCACGTGCATTAATAGGATGTCTGCAGTATTGCAGGTCATTAAGGATTGGAGTTAGTGACGTTGCACTGGCAACCAAGCAAGTTTGCTGCTATATTACCATGGGTGTCAGAGCGTTTAATGGTTCACTTGCATAGTATGGGCTATGTATTAAAATAATCCATCATCCATAATCTTTAAATGCTGGCTAACTATTAAATTGTGTTCTGTATAGTGTATAGTCAAAAACACTTGAGAATGTTATAATGCACGTTTCTACAGATATATGCCCGTGAAAAATGCCTTTCCTGCTGGTGTCCACTCAAAACATGGACTGTGAGCTGAACTTCTGTTTAATTTCAATGTCTCTCAGATGTATGGAGTGCAGCAGGACCTTGTTGCCTGGTTCATACAAACTGGGAAGTGAAGCTGGGTCTCTGGTATGTTCTCATCACTTTGCCAAGTCCTCTTCAGGCAAACAAAATGGCCGTTCAGACCTCTGCAGGAAGCCGGAGCAAGGGAACGAGCCAGTAGGAAGGCTAACAGAAGTTCCACCCACTGTTAGAGAAGCGGAGAAGGTTCCTTTAGAGAGTGGAGCTTCAGTGGAGCAGTCCGGTTTTCTGGATGAAAAGAGAAAGAAGAATGGTGAGGAGGAGAAAGGGGGACAAGAAAGTGAAGGGAGTTTGGACATTGAAAGGAGAGACAGCAGCAGGAAGACGGAGGCCAAGCTACAGCCATCCATTCCACTCAATCCTTTTGAGGAGAGTGATGAAGAGGAAGCAAAAACAATGAAGCCTGTGGAAAACACGGTCACGAAGGAACATCCTTCCTCTACTGATAGTGATCCAGGAAGTGTTAGTCGGCCGGTGCCTGCTCCCCGACGGGTGTTTGACCCCTGCCCTCCCCCACGCCCTGCACCTAGGGCCCGCCCACCCAGGATAGTTGATGGCCCCGCAGTCAATGGTGAGTGAGAGGACCTGCAGTACCAAATTACACCAGTCTGTTACCTGCCACACATCCAGCAGTGATGATTATGAGGGCCATGGCTTTAATGGTCCCACTTTTATATTCTTTTGTTTCTGCAAAGGTGATACCTCAGACCCCAGACTGTCTGTTCCCATGCTCAGAGAAAGGTCAAGCTCTCCAGGAAGGTGAGCATCTTTTGTTCTTTATCAAAAAAGTACAGAAACAGTCACAATGTGGACACACCCACTGTTCACCCATGGTAATGCATGAATATATTCTGTCACTAAATGTCACTGCAGTCATACTTCATTTGTCTTGTTTGTCTTGTTTGTCTGTTTATTTGTGTGGGCATTGCTTGCTTCAGCCAATCCAATGATCCCCACAAGCCCAAAGACCCACCCTGGTTGGCTCTTGTACAGTCAGAACCGAAGAAGAAGCCAGCCCCTCTCCCTCCCCCCACATCTGGCATTGCCACGCCTCCACGTTCTGGTTCTGTTCCTTCTGTCAGTGGAGTGGGTTCCCGACCAGCCACTCCCCCACCTTCCTCCAATCCTTTTGAGGATGACAATGATGAGGCAGAGGAGGAGGAGTCAGGGGAGAGGCCTGATTTGACTGGCAGCTCAGCACTGCCCCCTCCAGTTGTGAACCACCCCTGGTATGGGATTGCACCAGCAGGAGAGGAGGCCCATGTGGGTGGTCCCGCTGGCATGAACAGTACCTCTACCCCAGCTTCTGGCTCAAGTCCAGGCAGCCCAAGGAATAAGAAAAGGCCCGCGCCCAGAGCCCCACAGCCCTCCCCCACAGGTCCGTGTTCTGTGCCCTCTTCAATGTCCTGCCCTTTGGCTTTATTTTCATTGTTTTGTTTAACTGGTCATATACACAGTGCAGTTAGCATAATATTAAAGGAAATGGTTTATAGGGAGAGCCTTACATGTCCAGCTCCAGTGGAAGGTCTTCATGTGCTGAATGTGAAACACTTCACTGAACAACACCCAGCTCTGTGTGTGAGCCCATACAGCCAAGGTGTCAGCTGTTCCCCATTGTACCATATAGCCAGATGTCAGCTGTTCCCAGCTGAGATATTACTTGCCTAAAGAGGCAAGACTTCTCAGTAGTCACCTGAGATAGGATTCTTGGCTTTAATTTTTCCAAGCACATAATACTGTATTATAAACTGACTGATGACGCTTGATAATTTTGAGTGTACAATGTTGATAAACTATAACAATGTTTAAAACACACCGCCTGGCCAATAAAAAAGTCTTGTGTGCCTCTGGAGGCAGTGTTATTAGCTGGTGTGGTCTATGCTCAGCAACGATATGCGGCAGTAAAATGAAGTCAGCTGATTATCTGAATCTACTGAATGGCCAGGTTCTTCCATCAGTGGATTTTTTCTTAGCTGACGACACGGGCTTATTCCAGGCCGACAATGCTAAGATTACTCAGACTAAAATTGTAAAATGGGTTCAAGGAGCATGAGGAACCACTTGCACACATGAACTGGCTACCACAGAGTCCTTACCTTGTCCCCTTTGGAAGTCTAGGATGTGCTGGAGAAGACTTTAGCGAGTGGTTCGACAGTCTCGTCATCATTCCAAGATATTGGTAAAAAATGAATGCAAATGTGTATGAAAATAAATGTTGAGATATTGCATAAGCTTGTCAAATAAAGCCACAAAGAATGTGCGCTGTAATCAAAGCTAAAGGCGGTCCAGCTAAATGCTAGTGTACAACTTTTGGCCAGTAGTGCACTTCAGATATACATGTTCAAGATGATGTTGTTAAATACCTGTAGCGTAATCTCATCAGTGCCTGGTTTTGTGAAGCTTTGTTAGGCTTTTACAAAATGAATCTTAACCAACAAAACCAATGGCCAAATGATGTAAAGTTTGTAGTTTGGTCTAATTCAGATGTGTTGAAACCCTTGGCTGTATGAGTTACTTGTAAACTAAAATATGAGCAGAAGCTTTTGTTAGGAGATCAGATAGTGTAATGTTACTCTGTCTTTCTCCATGGGCCCGTTGATACCTTCCCAGTTGAAGCCTTGTGTGGTATTGGCTTGCAATTGGTCACTGGTGTGGAACTGCTGCACATTTGATGTTCATTAGAGTCTTTGTCTCTCTCTCATCTCTGCTCATTCTGTGTGCTCTTCTGTCCTTCCTGGTTTTATCCCCCTCCTGTCTGCTGCTCTGTCTCTCCAGCCCTGCCGGGTTCCCAGCCCACCTCTACTTCTCCATCTCCAGCTCTCAGCACAGAGTCTCTTTCCTCCTCTTCAGACCACAGCTCCTCCAGGGTCCTGCCAGGTGGTGTGGCTGCTGACCAGGGCCACCCCTTTACCAAAAGCGTCTCAGAACCGTCTATCAGCGGGCCCTCCCACATTGCTGCCGACCCAAAACCACGGTCATCTCCCAGCTTCTCACCGCCTCCCCCACCAGCCAACACCAGCTCCGCTCCAGCCACTCCTCAGACCAGCCGCAGCACAGGGCTGAAAGCAGCACGCCCCCCACCTCCCAGACCCCCCACAACACCCAGCCCCCTGACAAAAGCAGCTCTTCTGCCTACCCCATCCCAGAACAAGGTTTGGCAAACCATGGTCTTTAGGACATCCTGTTGTCCTGGATGTGGCAATGCTTCAGATGACTGCTGTTTGTGATGTATTTCTGTTCTGTTTGAACAGACCCAGTTTTTAGCATCATCTTATCAGGATGTAGAAGCCTTTGTCCTTTTAGTTATGTAGTCCATCATAATAACAATGCTGTTGAGATGCTCTTAGACCCATGCAATAGCCAATTCTAGATGGGTTTAGTGATTTAGATAAATGTACTCTGCATGTCTTTTCCACTCATTAGAGAACCTGCAAGGAGAATCCCTTCAACAGAAAAGCCTCCCAATCCATCCCATTGCCCACAGTCAGGCCCCCCAAGGGCCCCCGCCCAGCCCGGCCACCGGCCCCTGGACATGGCTTCCCCCTGATCAAGAGGAAGGTAGCCTGAGCCGGGGATGGGGGGAGACTCGATGCATACACCAAACACTCAGAGCAGTACACATTACAGGAGTGGTTTAGAACTGCACAACTCCCTATAATGTAGAGCTGCTGTTTCTGTGACCTCATCCGCTAGGTACAGTCAGACCAGTACATCCCAGTGGAGGACATCCACACAGAGATGTGTGAGCTGGAGAGGCAGCTAGACGAACTGGAGCAAAGGGGGGTGGAACTGGAGCAGAGGCTCCGGGACTGCCAAAATGGTGAGATTAGGGGCTCAATCGTGGACACTAAACCGTTATAAGAGCAAATGCTGTAGATGATGTGGTATGTTGCCTCATTTATGTTTCCAGCTGTTCTGGAGCCTAAAACTGTAAACATCTAACCCCTTTTAGGAGATACATTTTCAATGTCTGCGAGGCCCTTTCTTTGTCAGTGGGAGACATGTTCAGCCTTGTCGGGTTCAGTCTGAAAATGAGGGATAGCTGATTTAAATGGCGCTTGCCCATGTGTTCAATATGCCATGCTGGCTGAGTAGGAGATGGTGTTTTGTGAGCATTTCTCCCATTGCAGATGAGGAAGAGGAGCACATGCTGGTGGACTGGTTCACCCTGATCCACGACAAGCACATGCTGGTGCGGAGGGAAGTTGAGCTGGTGTACACGTAAGTGTGTGGGACTCGGCCTGAGGGGCAGCTGCTGGGGACGGCAAGTGAATGGAGCTGTGATGAGCACATTAACAAGTGGCATTCAAAAAATGTACTATGATCATGTAAATAAATTACCTTATGATGATCAAGCATTTAATGAGGTTGTCATTGAATATGTTACTTTGAATATCACAATAAAACTTTACATCCAGGACTGTGCAGTACATTGTGTTTCTTTATAAACACACAGCAGAAAATATTTAGTAATGAAATTTGTTAATGAGTGCAGGTACAATTTTAACTAAAAAAACAAGGAACACTGTTGGAAAGAACAGTTGCTGTGCTCACAGATATGAGAAAACTCATGTTAAATGTTAACCGAAAAAACACAAATCAGTTATTTCTGTGTTGACTTTAACCCTTAACACTTCTTCAGAGCCAAACAGCAGAATTTGGAAGAGAGACAGGCTGATGTGGAGTATGAACTGCGGTGTCTTCTGAATAAACCAGGTAACTAAACTGACAATTTTCCATGAAAATTTACCATTACTGTTCAGTAACTAAACATTTGTACATAGTACTGTGCCAGAAATCTGACTGTATGCCAGGAAGAACATGAATTAATGAAAATGCCTTGGCTCACAGAGGAAGAAGTGTGAGTGTTGCTGTAACTGAATATACTGCTATAGCATACAATGCCCAGTGACTAATCACACTAGTTAGCAGCAGTGTTCAGATGCTGAACATACAGATTTACACAGAGTAACAGTTGTTGACTGGTAAGTAGAACAGTGCTAATTTACAGAGAGCAGTAAACCATGAAGGAACACACTGGTAAAGAGAGAAATGTTAACTGTTCAGTGACTGGGCATTCTGTACCTAACCCCTGACAGTAATGGCGAATGCCCGCATTGAGTATGAAGCCACCTCTCTTCTCCCTGCAGAGAAAGAGTGGAGGGAAGAGGACCGGGGCAGAGAGCAGGAGCTCATGGCTGAGTTGGTCACCATCATCGAGGAGAGAAACCAGATCATCAACAGCATGGACCAGGACCGGCAGAGGTGACCGCTCGCTCACACCTCTCACCCGTCCTCTGCTGAGCTCTTCAGCATTTATATAATTTGCATGTAATCATGATGTTTCAGACACATTGTCAAGTGCTTCATTAATGCAACTGAATGAATGGTTTAAAACAGATTTTAAAATTCTACTGTTGATGGTATGAACATGATTTTGATATATTAAAGAAGATTTCCTGCCCTACTGAGGCTGATTTTGTCATTCTGTTAATTACATCATATAATGCCTTTTAGGGAGGAGGAGGAGGACAAACTGTTAGCAGCTGTCATTAAGAGGAAAGGTAAAGAATACCATATCATTGTTCCAGTTTTTGGACACCTGCTTCTTTCGGTTCAGGTGCATTGGTTCATGATGTATTGGCTTCCATTATCTGTGACACCAGCCTCGTTCTCCGGTCAGTGGCCATGAAGCAGTCCTGTCCCTCTGTGTCTCTGTCCTGGTCACACAGAGTTCCACAAGGAGACAGACATTGATCCAAAGAAGAAAGGAGGCAAGTTTAAGCCCATGAAGGTCCTGAAGATGCTGAGTCCCAAGAGTGAGGGGGGTAAGAACAGAAGTTCCCACAAGGACAAGAGCTGAGGGAAGAAGATGGGCAGTTGGATGACCTTCCTAGTGCATGTTATTGACAAAGGGGTGGACAGGGGCAGATTTAAAAAAATCATGAATGGAGATAAACTGACAAAACTGTATAAACTCTCACCTAAAAGCCACTCAGCCTAAGACCATGTTCACCGGCACACACGAGTGACGTATATATTTTCAACTGTAAAACAGGCAGGAATAACATGCTGAAAGTTTTAGCAAAATGTGTATGGTACAAGTCTTCCTCTAGGAATTTAATTTATACTTGTTCAGAATGCTGTACTAAATTTTTTTAAGTGAGCATTGCTGCCTCCAAGTTCAGGTTTTTATATTTTCACCATAGGAATACAACGAGGATTGAACATCAGAAACAAGTTGCTGGCAGCAGCTACATTCTGTGTAGGAACCTAACACAGCGGCAGCAGGCCTGGAATATTTGTCTGCACATATCAGTTACACCTTAGCATTACCTGACCCATTTACATCTGCAACATACTACTGTATGTTACTACTGTGTGTGGCAATACAGAGCCCAGTGCACCATGTATTTGATGGGTGTTCTGATGGCTTATTTCATAGCAACCGTACGTTTTTGACGGATCCTAAAATGGGTTTTAAATACCTACCATCTCAGAGTCTGATATGCATGGGAGTTTGTAGGTGACCGTCAGTCACATTCCCACAGGCTGGAGCTGAAGTACAGCAGTAAATGATAGCAGGTGGAGAGGAAACAGGAACTGTGCCAGAAAAGTTCAGTGATACTCATGATGAATGCTCAGAAGAGCTCAAAAACACTGGTGCATATATTTATTATTACTGGTAAATAATTGTTTCATGACTGCCTGTGGATAGATTTGAAACTGAGCAATTTTTAGAAAGGCTTTGTCAAATCATTATTTTGTAGACAATGCATTTAGAAGATTAGAAGAACACAAACATCATATAAGACAGTAGGCTGGATCAGAAACATAATCCTGGTTTTGTATTTACACTGTTACTGTGTCATCAATTAATTTAGCAATCTTAGTTTACAAGAGTTGAGAGAGGGTGAAACTGAAATTACAAAAAGCAGTTTTACTAAACTATGCAGTTGGAATGATTAACTAAAATAGTAAGACTTTGAATGTTATAAAATATGCAATATTTCTTTTAATTTATATTTTAAAAAATGTTTTTTTTTTTTGTTGTTTTACTTAGTTATGCTGTCTAATTTAATCTGTGCCTGAGTTTGACTTTTAAGGTGGTCTGGAGTCTCCTCATTGAAGTGTGGGTTTACAATGAGTGCATTTAGCATGAAGTGCCATTATTTATGGTAATTGTTCTTGTTGAGACGCCACTCTGTCTGTTTACTGTTTTCTGTCAGTCTTGGCAGGACAGTCTTTTGGTCTCTCTAGTCTTTCTGTGTGGTGTGTTTCACTAAATTACGGTAGTCATTCAGTTTGTTGACTTGCTAGTTAACACACTTCAAGCGCTTCTGGGACACAGCAGAAACTAGAAAAGTATGGACAAAAACAAACAAGGAAACATGGAAGAGAGGAAATAAAAAACATTAACATATTGACAGTGTTTGTCCATTTGTGTGTTTAACTTGATTTTTTTACAAGGGTAACTCATAGTATATACACCTGTAGTTTGGTATAGTTTGCCCTGCTGACATTCTAGAACAGAAAATACAGTTGTTGAAAATGTAACATGTTCGCTCCCACTGACATTGTGATCATTCAGTTAGTGTTTAAATAGTCAACAACAACAACACAGATAACCGTCTTCACACCTCAGATTACTACTTCTTGATGTTCAGAGCAGGTGTTTCAGGTGTGGCAATAAGTGTTTATTGTCATGGTGGTTAAAGCAGAGTGCTGTTCTCAGATGCACTCAGGAGCTCCTCCGCCTTCTGCTTCTCGTCCTTCAGCTCCACGGCATGAGCACTGGTTATTAACTCCAGCTCCCTGATTCTCTATGAGATGAAAATGTTACATATCATCAGTAGCTCTGCACATGTCTCTCCAGTCTGAAAAACTATGGTGGCTAATGTACTTTAATGCTAACCCTAAGTACTCCACTCTGATCTGTTTTTCTGTACAACAGATAAAGGCTTTGTATTCAAAACACATAGGTAGAATTATGTATAATTCTGTGCATACTAAACCAAAAGGAGATGCAGTGTTGAAACAGTCATTATTTTAGACGGTACAAGTCTTTCTTCAGGAACACATCTTGTTTTTGGCATTTTAGCCAATTTTTATTAATAGAAAAGATTTAACTTGCCATGTAATGGATATTTATGATGAATTTAGCATTGTGCAAGAACAAATACTTGTAAGTAAAACACTGGTGTATAGGATTGTTGTATGGATGTATTCATGAAATAACTTGGTTAATGTGTGCATGTGAGAGCACGTGTGTGGATGTGTGCATGTGTCCGTATAACCTGTGATATCTCAGTGCTGATAATGCTGTGGTAGTCTTTCCCTCTTCCGAGTGTCGTCATCTCATCCAAAAACCGCTTCCTCTCTTCTATTTCTTCCAAGACTGAGAGAAAGATGTGATTCTGGTGAGCTTACAGTGCTGATGAGGCTTGAAGTAGAGAGAATCATGACTTGAAGGATTGTGACAGAGAAGGTTAGGTAAGACAGTGATAAGGATGAATACTATTGCAGTGAACGCTGTCTACAAACATATGGGCCACTGATAAAATGTGTTCTCTTACTCTCTTTGAACCTGTCAGTCTCCTTCTCGCCTTCCTTTTCTGCAGCATCGGTGTGGGATTGTGTATGAGTGGCTCTCAATTGCTCTTTCCCCATATAGAAAAGGTCCTGCAGTCTTTGTTTCTCCTTCTCAAGATCCCCTACAGAAAAAAGCAATTCAGTTATCCTCCACTCGTCTTAAACATCTCCATGTTTTACTGTCTCTCTGTATTCATACCTCTCTACCCATAAATTATTCACTTAGATTCCTGTGGGTTGGATAATGTGTGTTTCAACGTTGGATCTGTAGAATTTTAAGGGGTGTAGAAACTCACGTGTAGCACTTGGACGGAACCTCTCTCGTGTATAATTATCGCTGGAACAGCACATGGCTGCACTACGTTTCTGTGGTCTGGCAGATGAGGCAGCTGGTATGGTGATCCTGGGCTTGGGGATGGCTAGAGGGGCTGACGACGTGGGGTTACAAGTCAGTGGAAGAGTGCCCCCCTCTGGTTTGGCATGTAACAGAACAAAATACATTAGGAATATCGGGTCTTTGAGAAGAGTGCCATTCAGAGCAACTGAAATTATCTATTACAGAAAAGGTAGCTAATCACACTGTACTCACTCTTTAATTGGCTGGTGATTTGTCTTTGCTGGAAGTTTGTAAGTCTTGATTCCTGCATCATCACTGACAGAACATTTGTTGTTATGATTATTATCAGAGCTAACAATTATGCAAGGAAACAGTAGGCAGGAAAAAAATAGCTAATTGTACACTGTTACACAAAACCCAGCCACTAGGGTACACAAACCAGTGCAGTTAGCACCAATCCCAAGCCTGGATCAATGGAGAGAGATGTGTCAGGAGTGAAATATGTGGATAAAACCAGATTTCCATACTGAATTGGTCAAGGCCCAGGTTACCAACAGCCGCCAATGATTTAGCTGGACAGCAGGGTGCTGATGGAAATTATGCTACTGTTGGGCAAACAAGAAGAAGATGAAGGGGCAGAGTGTTAAGGTGAGAGTCAGAATTTTGAATGTTGGCACTATGAGAACTGGTTGATATAATGGAGATGAGAAAGGTAGACATACTGCCTGTATATGAGACCAAGTGGAAGGAGAGTAAGACCAGGAGCATCCAAGGTAGGTTCAAACTGTTTTATCATGGTATACATGGGAAGAGAAACTGTGTAAGGGTTATCATGAAGGAATAGTATATTAAAAATGTATTGGAGTGTGTGACAAAGTGATGTGTACGAATTTGGAAATTGTAGGGGTGATGACAAATGTCATCTGGATACGTGAGGTATGAGATGGAGGGAAAAGATTTCTAGAGTGAGTTAGATGAAGTGGTGGTGAGTAAACCCAAGGAAGGAAGAGTGGTGGTTGGAGTGGAGTCCATCCTCACTTCATTTATCACCGTCTGGTACCAAACAGGATATTCAGACTGCGAACTTCCCCCCACCGACCAGCTGCACTCCTCCTGCCAAGTGTTCCGCAAGCAAGGTCATTTCTGTCTCATCCCACCCTGGACACTCAGTCTTTGAACTGCCTTCATCAGGAAAGAGATGGATCAATGAAGACCTCCACCAGCAGACACAGGAACAGCTTATTTTTGGAAGTAATTTCACTTCTAAATAATTGTTCTGACTCAAGCCAGTCCCCACACAGCTAACCATATCACATCTTCATTGTTATATCACATTACATGAACTTCTGACATATGTTACATACTACATTCCCCTCATTTATTATCCACACTGTCACTTTATATACAATTTTACATTTACATCCTACACTTTCACTCTTCCCACAGCATAATTTAAGGCTGTTAATGTGGTAGGTAAATTTGTTTACCTCATATACATCATTCCTTTTGTCACTGCTAAAGTACACATCTCATCTCAAACCCACATTCCTGGACTATCACAACTGTCCATGTAAATAATTTCTAATTCTATGTTGCCTTCTGTATATTTAATTAATTTTATTTGGTCTACTTCATTCATAATTCTTTATTTATATTCCTATCCTATAGGCTGTGTTTGGTAAGCTAACACCAAGACACAATATTGTATGCTTACATACTTGGCTAATAAACAGATTGTGATTCTGGAGAGGACTTCAGTGGGCACACTAGTGAAGGGAACAGGTGATGAGGTTATGGGTAGGTACAACAGTAAGGAGAACAATATGGAGAAGCAGATGGTGGTAGATAGCTAGATGACATCAGAGGATAAGGATCACTTTGGAGGTGAAAAAGAGTTGAAGAAGGAAGATGTGTGAAATTCAGAGGGGAGGGGAGACAGGTGCTGGGTGGTGGTGAAGAGGTGCTGGACAGCTGTGCAACTACTGCAGAAGTGGTGAAGGAGTCAGCTAGGATGGGACTTAGTGTGACATCTGGACAGAGAAAGGAAGACAAAGTCTTGGTGGTGGAATGAGGGTTCTCCATGGAGCCTGATGCTCGAGGATGACATTGCGATCTGTTCTGAGAGTAGAAAGGAGGCTGAGAAGCCTGAAGAGTGCAGGAACACAATGGAGAGAAGGGGAATGAAAGTCAATAGGAGCAAGACGGAGTACATGTATGTGAATGAAAGGGAGGACGGCGGAAAGGTGCACTTGCAAGGAGTAGAAATTGTGATGGTGCATGAATTTACTTGGGGGTGAACTGTTCAAAGTAATGGAGAGTATGGTAGAGAAATTAAGAAAAGAGTGAAGGTGTGGTGGGTGGATAAGGGTTACAGGAGTGATGTGTGAGAACAGGGTATTGGCAAGAGTAAAATGGAAAGTTTACAAGATAGAAGTGAGACCAGTTATGTTGTATGGTTTGGAGGCAGTGGCACTGACTAAAAGACAGTAGACGGAAGTGGAGATGGAAGACTTGAGGATGCGCAGATTCTCATTGGGAGTCACAAGGATGAACATGATTAGAAATGAGTATCTCATAGAGACAGCACATGTAGGATGGTTTGGAGACAAAGTGAGAGGTAAGACTTAGATGGTTTGCATGAGCAGAGGAGGGATGCGGGGTATATCAGGAGAAGAATGTTGAGGATGGAGACATCAGACAAATGCAAAGGCCAAGGTGGTGGTTTATTAATGTGGTGAGGGAGGGTGTGGGGTTGGTTGGTGTGACAAGAAGATGCAAAGGACAGAGTGAGATGGAGACGGATGATCTGATGTGGCGACCCCTAACGGGAGCAGTTGAAAGAAGAGTAGTAGACAGTGTTACACAAGACATGTACATGGGGACTTAAATGGAAAAAAGGGCAAAACGATTCTGCTTTTTAACGTATATCTTAAAAATATCCACATGAGCAAATCATAAAAACAGCTGGACAACTCACGTTTAAGCATTTCCTGAGTCTCCTTGCTGTACTGGGGCACGCGAGGACAGTTCCACAGCCCGGTGCCTGAATGCATTCCCTGCCCATTGTAGGACAACGCCATCTGAAACGGAGAGAGAGGAGACCAGTCAGGTACAGACTGCGCAGTGATGTTTTATTTTGGCAATGAATATACTGCTTGTTGTGGGAGTTGTTTTTTAACATAATGTTCAGTGTTTCTACTTTTTAGGCATTACGCAGCAATTTCGAAATTTGATTTTTTTTTACTGACTTTTACCGATTTAATTTTGGTGATCAGTCAATAATCCAATATCTTTTACGTCATAAAATGACTGCTACAACATCAAAAGACTCCACGGGTTTTATTTATTTAGTTTTTTGTTTATGTTTTTACTTTTTGTCTATCATACTGTGCATTTAATTTTATTAGCAAAAGGGAATATTTTGATAAGGTTTCATATTTCCATTTAATAAAATAATAGTGTTACTATTTGATTTATTTAAATAATTTCCTACGTAACATTTCATAGAGTTTGTAAAATCAACAAACAAAAACTTACCACGATGTGTGTTTTTCCAAAAAGTCCCCTACGGCAGTCTTATTTCAGTGGTTGTTAAGGCAACTGCAGTAACAACTGGTAAGGTATAGATTTTGTATAACTAGATTTATAGCTCCAGTTTTTAATGCAGCAAAAAATCGTAAAACGTTATTTTTTTTGTATACAATAATGTTAAAAAATATATATTTTTTTTAATAAAACCCATCCCGTGCACAGTGAAACCAAAAATGGATATAAGTAAGTAAAGTCGTATTATGGGGAATGCCAGTCTAGATGCTTGTGTATCTATGTGCGTTGCCCTTTACACCGGATGTTGTACTGTAGAGGAAAGAACCAAACGAAGCGTGTTCAGAGTTGGATGTTGAAGTAAACTACGACCAAGAACCACTGCAATGTCTGATAACGAAGACAAGTGAGTAAAATTTGACAATCTGTATTTTTATTTAGTTGTTTTGGCGTTATCTCTGGAGTTGTGCGATCTTAATTAATTTTATTTTAACCCTCTAAACTACAAAGGCTAACCACTAGCTTCGTTTTCTGCCAGCCTGTTTTCGTTTGATAATTCGGATGTTTGACAGTCCATTTCACTTTGTTGTATAAACAGCCTTTTTGTATGTTTTTGTAATTATGTATAACATTAGTATGAATACTTGGCAGTTTGGAAATTGATTTAAATTGTTTTGTAGATGCTGTAAATAATGCTGCGACGTGTCTTTAAGCTATATTTCTACATCGGCTATTGCGTTTTAACGAGTTTATTTGCTTTACGCTCGTATAGACAGTAAAGTATATTAATAGTTATCATTTGTTAAACAGGAGTTTTGTTTGATGGGTATAATATGTATTTTGGGATGTCTGATGTAGAAATATTTGGCTTTAGAGTAAACATAGGTGTTTTGTACACGGTTTTAAAGATTGAAAATTTGAAAGTGGATAAATTAAAACTAAGGAGACAATTTTCATAGTTTTGATGATGGAGACTTTGATGATGTTGAAGAAGACGAAGGGCTGGATGACTTAGAGAACGCTGAAGATGTAAGTTCACATTAAACCATATATTTTTCCTCAGAGTTTTGTATTTGTTGCATGTGCAGTTGCTACTCTGTTCAGACATGGTGTTGTTATCTGTTGAGCGTCTTTCATTTCCATCCTTGACTCCTTGGCTGTTCTGCCTGTGCCCATGTTTTGTAGGATGACCAGGAGAATGTGCAGATCCTGCCAGCAGGGGAGGGTCAGCAGGCCAACCAGAAGAGAATCACCACTCCATACATGACTAAGTATGAGCGAGCCAGAGTTTTGGGGACCCGTGCGCTGCAGATTGCGTGAGTGCATCCCTCTGCCTGCAGCTCTAAGCCCTACAGCTATGTGATAACCTGTGCTTACATTGCAACAGTGATCTAATGAACCATCTCACTTGTTAAAAGCAGTGTCACACTGCATCACTCAAATACAGCAAAGTGTTTTTGTTTTAGCTGCTCTATTTCCTTCATGATGTAAATATATCTCAAAAGTGATAAATATTAGTAGAGAAATGGCTGTTGTGATAACTGATTATTAAAGTCTAGAGTGGGAAGAGCCTAACCAGTTCAAGGGAGCTTTTCTCCCTGATGAAACCCTTTCTGTAGCTGTGTATCTACTCGTTGTGTTTGAAATTGTCTCTCTGGCAGGATGTGTGCTCCGGTGATGGTGGAACTGGAGGGAGAGACGGACCCTCTCCAGATCGCTATGAAAGAGCTCAAGTGAGGAGCTTCATTCTGTCTTGATTTAATGTCACTGTTTGGAGCTGGACCATGTTTGTCAGACATGGTGATCCTTAAGCCTGTAATACCATGATGTTGCTGTCTGAATGTGGGGATGTGGTGCTTTTCACAGGAGCAGGAAGATCCCGATCATCATCAGGCGATACCTGCCAGACGGGAGCTATGAGGATTGGGGCTGTGATGAACTCATCATCAGCGATTGAACTAAGTGTCCAGTCCTGAAGCTCATCTCAGCTGGAATTCTCCTGGCAAGAGATGCGCTGTTAGGGAAGGTGGTGTGCTGGTGTTGTTGTGTGGTGCAGGAATTAGACATGTTAAATGGCAGAACACACTGATAGGACAAACGTGGATATAAAATCCATGGGACTGTGGTGATCTGAAACAGTCCTGGGTTTAACTCATTGGGAGCTCAGTGAGATGCCATGAAGCACCCAGTATCAGTTCAGTCTGGTAGTAATCAGCTGCGTTGTATACCACACCCTCTGGGTTTTATTGCCTTGTTTTGTCCGTGAATATCAAGAAGTGGTATTGGTAATAAAATACACAAAAAGGAATAATTTTTGTATTACTCCACGAGAGGGTGCTACAGTTCAACCTGCATAATTTAATTTTTTTCAAATGTTAATTTTTCACTTTTTTTTCTTTTCAAACTGGGTTAATAAATTCACAAGTCAGTTCTGTTATATATGTTTTTATCTCCAAATATGTTGCTTGTGAATAGTAATTATGTCTGTCTTTTTCACATTTCAGTAAATAAATTTTAAATATTTGTTAAATTGGCTGTAAGATTTGTGTTGAGGGCTGAATTGCCAGGTGCTAGACAAGTTATTTGTGTGTAAGTAACAGAACAGACCAGTTCTTCTCTGAGCTTCATATCCTAAACACGTTTTGTTTCCTTTAATATTTTATTGTTTTGCTAGTTTGACTAGATGGGGTTCATAATGACTGTTTCAGTGGAGAAGGGACTCTGTCCTTTCTGAATGTTGAAGTGGGAATGTATACATTTAAAAATACCTGGTGTTTTAAATTGGTGCATTTCTCTCCCTGGTGTCCCACTATTTTGTACTGTCCCTCTAAATGCCTCAAAAGAAGCTGTTCTGAAGGCTATGGAAAATTGTGTATAGTGTGTGCGTGTTTGTGCATGCACATGCATATATGTTATAGCAATGGTTGGAAAATTCCCATTCTACACTGTCCTTGTGCTGCTATCCACCCACTTTCCACATTAAAAAAACACTCCACGATAACAGACAGTTGATTATGAAAGTGGGTGAGTGGCTTCCTCCTCCTGAGTCTCCTACATGTGCCACAGCTCCATATGGACACTATTTTTGGCGAGAGGCAGCAGGAGGTAGAGTGGCTCTCGGGAGCCTGGCAGGAGCATGAGTCGCCTGTGGTGTGCATGAGGAGGGGGTCTGCTGAGTGTGTCTGTTCATAGCCTCTGCCAGCAGGGAGGCACTGCTAAAGAGGGGTGTGCCACATCTGTCATCCTGGTCCACCATCCAGGCTGTTCACTGCCATAGCCTAGGTGTCTGTCACATTTAATGTTCAGATATCAAGTCACCTGGAGTTTCAGGTGAGAATCTGTGGCTAATTAGGTTTTAACTATTGAATTGAACACCTGCTGCTGTTGGCAAGGCCAGTCTACACGTAAGTCTGCAGTTGCCAGTCTCATCCCTAAATTTTGACATCTAAGGAATACAACTAGTTAGAATTTACTTGAAATTGAAACCAAAATTAGTTTTCAAATTGTGCCCATGACACGTTGTATCACACAAAGTTGTATCAGCTAGAAGACTGGCTGGGATGAAGGACAGGAGAGGATGTTGGTCCTGTATGTGAATCAGATGGTAAATTATTGAAAAAATTTGGTAGGAATTTACTTTTGAGGGGTCAAAAGTCATCTGGCTGCCCACAGAATTAAATAATTAGGAAAAAAATAGAGCTAAATCATGTGAGTGATTAAGTGTGAAGTGTTGATCTTGATTTAGGCTCTTTTATGTGTCTGTACTCCTTCCACAGCTCTGTAGATCACCATGCATCTGTTTGTCTGTCATTTCCACCCCCACCCACCAGCACCACTTCCAGTTGTGGTGGAATGTTATAATCCAATTACAGCCTAAGGCCAGGCAGCAGGATGGAGGGAGTGAGGCAGTCGTCACTGGGAGGTGGGGGGTAGGCATATGAAAGTCCCTTTGTATCACTGCAGAGCTGCCATCTGAGCAGTTATGGTATGACTTGCTCACTCACTTCTCCAACCTCAATGACTGTCTTTGTCAAACAGCCCAATGCAGGAATTAGCAGTGTGGTATAACCTACCACGCACACACAAAATAAACTGCCTAGGAGAAGTGGCTGTGCTGCATTACAGTGGTGCTGCTGTTGCTTCTAATGGACTGAGCTGCATTGCACTGGTGCTGTTGTTTGTAATGGACTGAACTGCATGGCAGCGGTGCTGCTGTTGCTTGTAATGGACTGAATTCCATTGCAGCAGTGCTGCTGTTTGTAATGGACTGAGTTTTGTGTCCTACAAAACACCCCTTGACATGCCGTAGTAGTTTGTAAAGTGTGTGCCAGCCTTGTGGTTTGTGGCATTCTGGGATAATCTTGCTGACTGCCTGGATTCCAGTATTTCTAAACATTACTTTTTGGTTCTTTTTTTTAAACTTGGTCCATTGGAATGTAACAGCCATCCAAGTCAAGGTGATGTTGTGTGATCTGCAGTCAGTGCAGTGTGATTATCTGAATCACAATTGGAGTGTAACAGCTGTCCATGTCGAGGTTGTGTCATCTGATCTGAGATCAGTGCAGCATGATTATTTGAATGATTAGTCGGCCATCCAAGTTGAGGTGGTGTCATCTGGACTGGGATCAGTACCTTACCATGTCAATTAAATTTGTCTATAAACCTCAAATGTTGAATGAGGTCAGGGCCTAGGCCTGTAGTTTATCAGATGTGCATCGCATAATCAGTGTATTGTAGTATTCTTTAAATTTTTCAGCTTTTTTAAATACAGTAAACCTTGCTATAACAAACTAATTGGAGGGAAACCTCGAGTGGTAATGCTGAAAGTTCATTAGTAGAGGCAGATATTTTGCAACTTATAAGAATAGCTTAATTAACCTAATATATATCATTTATATAGTGTGTATTGTCTGTATGCTGTGTATAATGTGTAATTTGGATGTAAACAGTGAATGTAATGTAAATAGATACTAAAAACATTTACAGTACTGTACCTTGACTGGAGTGATGTGTTGTTGTGCCATGACCTTATAGTGGAGACGCACTCAGCATACTTATTAATGCCTAGCAAACACTCCTGCAGTTACCGGATGTGGTCAGAATGTCCGTTTGTAGGCATCAAATCCGGGTCTGTTAAAGCAAGAGTTTACTGTACTTCATAAACATTATGATCAACAATGGTGTTACTTTTTTCAAAGACCATTTTTGTGTTATAGTAAAAATGTTTCCCAAAATGCAGCCTTTACAAAAGCAGGAAAACTTTATTTCATATGAAAAAACCGTAAGACTGTTCTTCATCAAACTGATATGATCATGAGGTTGCATTATGTGAATGTAAATGAAAGTGTGAAATAATGTAGAATTATGGTGTGGACATATGTATAATAACAATGAAGAAAAGTACAGAATTAGCAAATATAAACCATTTGTATTAATGTCATAATTTGTAACACGAACAGCATGTTTGAAATTCCTTGTTATTGAAGAAATTAGAAAAGTCAAAAACGTAAAAACAGAATATGTGGTTTTCAAATTACTCCAAGACATGTAAAGTTCTGAAAAATTAATTAGTTAAAAAGTTCTTACAATATATGAAGCCTAAAACACAGAAAATATAAGCAACTTTAAAATCTTTCACATTATTAAGGGAGAGATCAGATTATAGGAAATCACCAGGTTGAGAGGAGGAGGGGTGAGTTCGGTCAGCAGAAATTTATGATGTCTATGAGCTTTAGATAATAAACCAGCAGGAATATGTTTCTGAGCTATACGGTAGGTTCATTTAAAGCCTATGAGTTACAGAACAGATTTTGGCATTTTAACAATGGGCTCTCCAAGGACCTGACCAATGGCATGTTTGGTGTGACATTCTAAGAAAATGCACAATACCACAATATACCCTAGAGATTACATGTATGGTAATGAAAACTTAGTGAAAAACAGACATGACTTTGATTCAGATGCGAAAGGAAAAGCGCTTTTAAAAGCTAACCCTCAAAAACTACAATTTTGAGTCTCATTAAATACTCAAAACCCTGGACCAGAGTAAATAGACTCCTTACTAATTTTGTAATGACGACATCATTTTTACCCTTTAAATGCTTAGTTTTACACATTAACATAGAAGGACATTTACTGAAAACAATGTAATTTAACCATCTTATTCAAGAGTAAGACAGCACAATTGCTTCTGGTTTACAGCAAGAACCTTTATGTTTTGCACATCCTGATTTAACTGGACTACCCAGTTGTCAACGGTAGAGACCACTGAGTGGGAGGACACCTATACTGCGTGCAAGGTCATATACATCTACACAAATCACACCCATAGTGTGTCTTGTGTGTACCCACAGCACACATGAAACCGAAAGTGCCTCGATAAAATATACTGTCACTGAACAGGTGAAAGGCTGTGATTCACAAATTACAACCAACCATGTACAACACTCAGTCTTCGCAGGGAAAGAATGGCTCATATTTCACAATGAAGTGCTCATTTTAAATGACAGAAGAAAACCTTAAAAAGCACTGTTCACTGTTACAAATTTTTCAGTGCAATATCAACTGAAAAAAAATAAAGCAACAAATATAGACAGTTTTCTTCTTTGACAATAGTTAGCCTTCATTTTGACTATGGAAAACATACATATAAAAAGTACATATGAGTAGAAATGTTTGCTGTCATGTCTTATCAGAGTTTTGTTATAAACACAACCCAGAATACGGTGTTTAAGTCAGCGCTTGGACAAAGGCATGTTTGTGGGGCTGAAAGGAGATGTTCCAGCACTACCCGCCTTACTTCTGATCCACCTTTTACTATAGGAATGGAAATCTGTTAGCAAAGATGTTACTGGATATAGTAAGTGTACATACTAATAATTTGTGTTGGCATTCAAACTTTCGTAAGGCAAATTTTTTTTTTTTATACAATTACACCTTATGATAAATACTAAAATTTGGCCTGAAACCTTTTTCAATTTCTCCATAAAAAAAGAAAACACATCAGGTCAAGTCTAAGAAATCAAAAGTGTTAGCAATGCTACTTCTGGTGCTTCAAATATTTCAAATTTAAGTAAAAACTGAACACAGTCTTGCCAGCTTGTGAAACAACATTGGGAAAACATTAAAAAACATTAAGACCAACATTGCTCCAGTCTTCCCAGTCTGGTACAGTATCCCCACTGTGTAACATAAATGAGACAGAATGTGCTTTGTGGTTACACATAGCGTCTCCCTCTCAAGGCCTGGAGAGTGTAGTGTACACCGGCTGCTCCCAGTGCGGGGGGCTGTGTGACTGAGCCATGCCCCCAGGGTCACTGATGGATGTGTACAGGGGCCTCTGGGAGGTGCCCATGTAGGAGAAGGCAGAGTACAAGCTGGAGTTGGGGCTGGAGTGAGGGTAGTAGGTGCTGGAAGGCTGATGATCACTATACTCAAACTGGGCCCTGGAGGCTGGTAAGGGGAAGGCTGAGCTGTAATGTGGCAGGCTCAGAGGGGTGTAGGCCACATGCGATCCACCTACTGTGGCCTCCCCGTAGTGACTATTTACCCCCACCTCACTCTTGATCTGGGCCTTGGAGGGGTCAGAGGCCGCTGGTGACAGGCTCTGCTGCTGCTGCTTGGACAGCCATGCTGTGGAGTGCCCGGTGGCTGCTGCCAGGGCGTAGGAGTAAGGCGAGGCTGACGATGCCACCGCTGTTGCTGTTGTGATGCTTGACCCCCCTGGGTGCCCGTTGGGGGGCAGGTACTGGTCAAACTCATTCACATCAAAGGGCTCCATGTTGGCCATCACTTCATGGCTTATCTCCCCAATGTCCACGTTGCCAAAGTCAATGTGGGGCTTCCCCCCAGATGGCCCCTCGCCCGCCACTCCCAGACCGCAGCGAGAGCCCCCAGAATTGCCACCTTCTCGCTTTGCCTCAGCCGACTTCCCCGTCTGGAGGTCTGTCTTTGGGGTGGTGGGTGGCGTTGGGGGGCTGTGGCTTTGACCTGGGAGGGAAGCAATGTGAAATCAGGAACAAGGGGTTGGAGGGCACTGGGAAAGTGGAAGGCACTGGGAATGTGCCAAGCAAAAGGACAGGGCAAAAGTAGAAGAATCAGGGTGCGTTTGTCTCAGTGTGGGATAGAATAGCTGATAACACATTTATATGTGTGCAGTTTGAGAAGACCAGAGGCAGAGTGGAGTGGTGTTAGCATAGGAAGCTGCAGGGCCCTGCAAGAGCAACAAGAGACCTGCTGAGCTCATGTGAGCAGCACTGCTGGACCCCTACAGCTCACCTGCTGGGTGAGGGTGGAGCCCATCAGCCAATGGCAATCTTGCTTCCCCTGATTGGGCATGTCCCAGGCGGAGAGCCTTGCAGTGCGTTTGGCTGACCTCACCTTCAGAGTGGGTGTCCGTCTCCGGACTGGAGCCTAGTTTGCTGTTCTTGCGGCGCCGTGGCTGGTACTTGTACTCAGGGTAGTCCTTCTTGTGCTGCTTGCGAAGCCTCTCAGCCTCATCAATGAAGGGCCTCTTGTCACTTTCATTCAGCAGCCTGTGTGTGGTGGGCAAACAAGACGGCTGATGGTTAGAACGACTGCTGGGTCAGGCTATGGGTCAGTGGCGTAGCATGTGCAGAGATGGGAGGGAGGGGGCACAGTGGCTGCAGGCAGAATCAAACCCACCAACATAAACATATACACCCTGTAACATTACCCTAGTCTAGCTGACATTAGCTATAACATGCACACCCTGTAACATTACCCCAGTCTAGCTGACATTAGCTATGTGATCATATTATATGAGCAATTGTTATTTCACCACGGCACAATGTTTGATACATCAAGACACAAACTACACAAAAGTAAAACTTGGTCTTAGAGTATTGTCCAGTGGACTTTAATCACTATTCCAAAACATACAACATAATGAGTGTGTTAGGACCACACAAGATATGCATTGAGGCCATAATACAACATTGCATTAAGAGCATGTGATGAATGCAGAGGTGTCATGAAAATTTGGGTTTAGCCAAGTAACACTGCAAAAAGTCCATAAAATCATCAACATGACTGCCCATTACTTATTTTCTTAAGAAACAGTCACAGATCAGAAAAACATAAAACAGTCATGCAATACTCAAACATTCTCACTTAGTGCTGCAGTGGCTACTTGGTGGTGCCACATTGTTCACAAAGTAACACATTTGTGCCATTAATGTGTTGCATCTTCATTCATTTGTATTAATTCTTTGATTTCTTCAATTTTCTGTGTAAAGCGCTTTGAGGCACGTTGTTGCGAAAGGCGCTATATAAAAATAAATTGAAATTGAATTGAATCTTTTGTTAACAGGGAGATTTCACATATTGTTTAAGTACCCAGTTAGTATTAGTTATTAGACCAGCCACTATTAGACATATACACTATTCAGAATTCCTACATTCAACAGTAAACTTGTAGTCAAATTCCTGTTCTCCCCCCTGTAATGATGATCAATATAGACTAAAACCATACTCAACTGTGCTATACATGTATAGTGATTCAGAATGCACAAAATCTTAAGTTTTTGTCTGCAAAATAATTGCTAAATCTGTGACCACAATGTACTTATTGGACCCTCTAGAAGAAAAAAATTATAGAAATGAATATGGAATCTGCTCTCAGCATGACACACAAGCATACTGGGTATTAAGCATGGTTATTTAAATACCTCTGTTCACAAGCAGATGGATGGAAAACGAACTGTCCACTTTTCCTGAAGGCCCTTACCTACCTCCACAATTTTCCCAGGGTTTTGCTGAGCTCTGCATTGTGCAGGTGTGGGTACTGATCGGCAAGCTTCCTGCGTGCTGCCTGTGCCCACACCATGAAGGCATTCATTGGCCGCTTGATGTGAGGCTTGCCTTTGCTGCCCGAGTTCACTCGCATCGGCATAGGCACCAGGCTCCAGTCATAGCCTTTCAGCACCTGGCTCACAGCCTCCCGGATGCCAATTGGGAAACGCTCGTTTTCGTCATCCAATCTTCTCTCCGTTCCATCATCTTCGGTACTCATCGCTGGGGTCTGCTGTGACCCGGCCAGAGGAGAACTCCCAGATCCTGCTGTGCTGGAACAGCCTGGTGACAGGGCTTGACCATCCTCCGAGACTCCTGGACTCATCTCCACCTCAGACAAACTGTGTTCTTCTGACATATTATGAGTCCTCTTAGCCCTTGTCTTCTGGAAACAATTTTTAATATAAGCAAAATGAAGTTCCCTAAATAAGTTCTTTGAAAAAAAATCTGTTAAAACCGCACCTTATAAAAGGCTTTGCAAAAGTATAATGTCAAGCAAATTTCCTAGTCCATGGCTTTATCTTTTTTAAATTTATGGATACATGTGTTGAATTTACAGTTATATACTGTATATTCTCTTTGATGACTCCGATTGTATAAATTCCCAGTTTGTCTCACAAATTTTCAGGATTCCTGTCACATCCCACTCTACATGCCATTCCATGAGACGTACCACTTTACACAGAGACATTACTGCTTCTCCATCTTTTCTTTCATAGCTGCCTCCCAAAAAAATTCTCCTTCTAAAGTCTTCGTACTTTAAATGTTATACAGCTAAAGTCCCTGAAACAAAAAAACAGGAGTGATTAAATGTCAGATATTGCAACCTGTTGTTACTAATATAACAACACCAGGTACAGCAATCATGTAATCACTGATTTAAAAAAATGAATCATGCGTGTTGTGAATAAATCTGGTTACTGGTTTGCATGTCACCGTGAACAAGGTAACTGCTGAATAATACAATGGATGTCGGTAACTCATGCATATTTTATATTTGTGTACTTTACAAAATGTAGAAGATTGACATGACACAAACTTCTACTGTGCTATTGAGTTCTTACATAATTCGTGCTGAGGTTGTACTGTATTTCGTAAATAGCTATATTTGTGCACGTCCCTTACGTGCGAAGACAAACAGAGGTCAGCCAAGTTTACGTTTGGTTCCCTAAAGACTTTTTAAAATTAATTTATCTATTGTTTTGTCAGAAAAATTCCAACGCACCTTTTGCTTTTCCATTTGCGCACATTCGGAAACAAAGCTCCTCTGTTCGCTTTGCCACCCGTTTTCCCGAATTTGTTTGTCACGAGTTTATACCGTCGTTATCTCCAGATATTGAGTTCCCCGAAACAATCGGACGGTGTGCTGGCGTTTTAGCTGAAAGCGCGGACGTTTCCTTTGCCTTCCGGCATGATAGCATTTCATTAACTAATTGAAGACATCCTCATATACATCTTTACATACCCTCCCCATTTACTACTGGACTCTTCGTAAATGTCACCGCTGACAACACAAAGGAGTTATAACCTTTTTGGGGGATTCGGTTTCTTCGTCATGCATTGTTTCCGAGTCAGTGTCTGCATTCTTCAAACTTTTTATACTGATCGGAGGTTTATGAGTATCTGTTCGTATATGAAAGTTAATTCTTCAATAAGTAGTTATTGTAATATAACCCCGTTGTGTGTGTATGTATAGTGAATCAAAGATTGAACAATTTTGAAAGAAGTTAAGTAATATAGATTACGTATCTTTACGAAAACAAAGTAATATAAATTAAGACTGGAATGTCGTCTGATCTCCAAAGTAGATGCACAGCAGACAATTTCCCGACAAGCTCAGCACAAATTGAGGATTATTTTCTGCTTGCACATCAGTTTACTACATTACATGGACAACGCAGACAATTGGCAAGCTTGGAAAACGCCGATCATTACATTCCAACGATATATGTGAAATATCAAATATATGCGATAAAGTTATTCATTTTTAATTAAGACATTCTTTATAATCGTTTACTCTCAATATGGTTTATTTTAACGTATTTTAAAGTATTATAAAATATACCACACAAATGTGTTCCGCAAGCATTTGCTTTAACCTTTCAACATGAAGTTGATTCAGATGCAATTACTACTTGATCTGTGTCGAATGATTATTATAGAAGACAATATTCTCTCCCAATGTTTTTTTTTCCCTCATCATCAATTCTACACGTTCAAAAACAGGTAAAAAAACAAGTACAGTCCCGTACTTATGGGTACATTTTCTGTAACGCACACTTTCCAGTCCAGTATTAGTCTGCGTGAGACCAAAAATGCACCTTTAACTAGTTAACTAGGTACAAAGTCACCCAGGAGTCCATGAATTGTATTTCACTACGGTACTGCCGTAGCGACAAGCCTCGGTACACTTTTCTGCAGCACTAATACTCCGACAGTTGTAAAGCTCTGGTGTCGGCGTTCCTACGAAAGAGAACTTGTGCTAAAGCAAATGTTGGTTTGTTTGTTCATATAGCATTGATATGTATTCTGACTGATGATGAATGTTCTGCATTTTATATTATTTATATTGAAATTACGGTCCGTAACTCAGTTAAAGAATCAGCACCTGGTTGCACTTATACTAACTTCCGTAAACCTGGGAAAATAACTACTGTATTAAAAACAGTAGATTAACGAACAGTTTTCTTCTTCTTCTTAATAATAATAATAATAATAATAATAATCATAATAATAATAATAAATTAATTAGATACCTTACTAAACGTATACGTTTTAACAATTGTATTAATCACTTTGTTGAATTTTGATGAATTTGTATACTAGGCCTAGTTTTTTTTTTTAGGTTAATTTGCACAATTTTTTTCTAGTTTTAAAAATATACTTTATCTTGTGCTTCTGTTTAAATTAACGGGCTTCATGCCAGTGCGTTGGTGTCTCAAACATCTTGCAATAATATAACAAATATAGAAGTCCCTGAATGCACTCAGTGCCATTACTAACTGCAAAATGAGTGATGCTTACAAACTGTGTACACCTTATAATACAATTTATAATTACATTTTTGGAATAGTGAATCGAACTAAGCAAATGCTACATTCAACGTAACCTCTTCAACAATTGTGTATTATTCCCATATTTAAAATTATATTTTATACAGCATAAAGCGGAATTTTCTATATCCATTTTAGTTCACGAGTTTTGGAAGTTTCAACAGACTGCTATTGGAAACGCGTCTTTCAGTAAAATAAATTAATAATAATAATAAATAAAACTAAATCATTAAAAGAGTTTTTAAAGCATCAATCCTATTATAGTGTAATATCGTGGAATTATTAAAATACGTGTGACTAAAATCGAGTTAAATTCATATGTATGAAACATTGACTACTGACCAATAATCAGTAGGAAGGAGTACGACATAATAATAATAATTGTTATTACTATTATTATTATTATGTAAAAAGTCGGCGTAAGACGACAAAAACTTCAACAATTTTTCCACATTTCAACAATGCCTAGCAATGAGATTCAATATATCCTTCTAAAACCCAATGCACACTTACAAAAAGAGGTAACTTTGCCACAAACATACAGTGCATAGTGCATTATAAGCGAAGGAGGTCGTCTGCTTACCACGAGATTTTCCAATATTTCCAAGTTATTAAAGTGACGCTAGCGTTCTCCCAGCCCCCTAGTTCGCTCTGCCACTCAATGAATACCGACACTGTATCGTGAGCCAGAGCTTAAAGCGTCCTGTTGTGTGAAGAAGAAAAAATACATATATTTCACGGAAAAAAAAAAATCTTAAAGGAACAGTATATTACTTCGGTCATGACGTTGTATCATTGCTTAGGTCTGTTCCGCCCCTGTGGTGACTGGTGGGTGGATAGCGTATTTATTTATTTATTATTTTTTTTAAGGCAGAACCAATGAAAGAGAAATTATTTTACGTTCATGTTTTTTCAAATTATTTTCAAATAATACCTATAACTGAACCAAAATGATTAAAAAATGTTTCAAATTGCATGTTTATTTATGCCATTTTGTTTCAGAATATTTTACACACCACTCGTGCATAAAAGTTCAATAAAACCTACTGTTAGAAACTTAGTATATGTTCTTTGCCCAAGTTTACTGTAGAAATCAACTGAAATGTGTTACAATAAACCCTGATACGAAACAGTTTCAGTCACCAAATGAAAGTAGTGTGTACTGGATTAAATTTTTGTACTCTTTTGAGAGCAAACATTAATAATACTACTTGACAGAACACGTAAAAATTTAAGTCAATAATATATGGCACTTGCTCTCAATTTAGTGTAAATATATACAAAAATTATAACTTATACTTCTACTATTATATACTTATAACTTCTCAGTTTAGTTATTCTGTCCTCCTTGTAGTAAATAAATGCAACTGAACAAGAACACCAAAATGTTTAGTTTTACAAAACTAGATACATAAAGCTCAGACAGACAATATTTTTACATGAACATACCAGTGTGTAGCATTTAGTAATTACACTAAAGAACATGTAACGTTCACAGCACTGAAACTCTTCCTTAATAATATGAATGTTGCAAAGCTGCCTGTGCTTTTACAGCAGATATATGGCAGTTCAGCTGTGTACACATGATCAGTTTTGTAAGAAAACAGGGAAAGAGTGTTATATAACAGGACATAATGCCAGATAACAGCTTTTAAAATTATAAAATCAGACACTTCTCTTAGAAAAAAATGAGCACAATATTCTTACAATCCTAAACTCTGAGAATTATTGTATAATATTGTATAAAATAAAATAATAATTTTAATACAATAAAAATATTGTACAATTATTGTAAAAACTGACAAGCAAATTCATGTTTGGAATTGTTTATCAGTCTAAAGATAAAACTTTCAGTTTTCCATTCAGTAAAATTCAAGATGAATGAATTGATGAATGAATGAATTTGGTTTGGATACACCCTTAAAATGCAAAATTGTCTCATGTCTGAATCAGGAGAATACAGTTGGCATTATGCAATGTTATGACATTTGTTCATTTTTATTTTCATAACAGTTGCCTGTGTCCTTTTATGCAAGATTGGGAGCACATAGGTGATGTGGGGGGTGACTCATGTCAGCACCAAGTACTTTGGAGTGTCATCAGTGGGAGTCACTTTAATTAGCAGTATTAGAGTGCTGAGCTTTTCCTGGGGCCTTTGTTGTGCATTGTTGCCTCATCAGAGAGTATACTGGGGAAATATCTGGGCTAATAAGCAAATGGATATGTGCTAAAACACCCCCCCCCCATTTTACCTGCTCTGCACATGGTGTCCTGACAACCATACAGATGTCCTCCGCTCATGCTGAAACATTCTCTCCACAATAAGACTGGTTCTGCCAACCATGGTTGGAAGACTGAAGCAAGTGGGTTTTTCTGTGAAATTTAATACAAGGATCAGAAGGCTTGTCACACTGGAAATTTATGTACTAGGTTGATGTGAAACATACAATCTTCAGTTGAAAAACAAAAGAATATATGTATTTCCTTGTATTAGCTTTGTAACACTAGTGCTTATATACAATATGCCTTTTAATCATCACATGTATACATACATACATATAATTTAGCATTCAATTTGTGGCAAGGCAAGCTAGGGCATGCAGGAAGACTTTGTATAAAATTATGAACCCCAAGAAGACTGTCAAACACTAATGTAAGTTACATAGGCCTGAGGCACTGGTACATATTATACTGCATTGAAAGGCACACTAAAAGCTAAAAGAACATGAAGAGACAATGAGCAGTGCATCCCTACTAACAGCCCTTCACACAAAGTCAGTGTATAAGTGCTGTAAGAAACACCAGTTAGAGGGAGTACCAGGGAAGATACAATACAAAGAGGGAAGGCCTATAAAACTAAGAAATCACTCACACACTGTGCCTCTACTAAGTAACCTTTTTTCTATCTTTTAGTGCAAGTAAGCCATTTCTTGCTTCAGTAATGAATGTGGTGTCTGATAAGGGAAAACGTAACTATGACAGTGTTTCTCTCGCTCTCTCTCTCTGGCTCTTTTCACTGCTGGCATTCTGTCATGTCTTTTCCTCTCTTTCTTTACACTCTTTGTCTATTCTCAGGTGAAATTTTAATCATGTGATCAAACGAACTACCTCACCCCCCTTAAGTTACCCCTTAAATGAAAAATGAGGAACAAAAAGCAGTTTTGTGTATTTAGGGAAAAAAAACCACAGAGAAAAGGTTGTGTGTGCCTTGTTAGGCTGCTTCTCCCTGTTTGTTCCAGATCTTACACACTGAAGCAGAACTCACAGGGACTTCTTGACATGCGAGGATCGTTCACCATGTTTGCATCTCTCTCTCACCTTCATCTCCCGATATTTTATTTTCAGGGGTGAATGGGGGATTGTTGCGTCCAGCTTGCTGTTTGCCACATCAGAATTGGTGACCTGCTCTCCATCTTTCTGAAGTGAGTTTCTGTGGGTGCGTGCGTGTGCGAGTGCGTGGTGTGTTCTAGTGTTCAAGTGACAAAGGTGGACCAGTGTCCAAACAACTGTGCAGAAGTAGGCCAGATTTGATTGCTCTCTGTACTGCATGTCTGTCCATTTTACATGGCAGCAGTTGCTTGTTTTCCTGTTACATCGGTTGCTCAGACTGTAGTAATGAACCCTGAACATGTGTAGTACTGCCTGAAAGTAAGAATAAGGTTAGGGTGAAAAGCTGAAAGGAAAAGGCCAGGGTATTTTTGTCTTATGATATTTCAAATATATCTAAGCACAGACTGACTCAGAAGTCTATCACCTTTAGTTTGTGCTCATATGGCACAAAAAATAGGTCTTAGAGGTTTAAAGTAATGTGTGCAATTTTTAGTTCTTGTGTTTTTATTATGATTATTGTGCTGTGTACTGTTAATTGACTTTATTTGTGACGGGGAGAGTACTGATGGTAATATAAAACGGCACAAAAGCATAACATTCAAAAGCATTTTTGTTGGAAGAAAAATAAAGACGATGATCTCTTTAATACTTATAACCTATTCGTTAAATTGTTACATTTAGCCTCCGAAACTAAAAATATGGCATTTTACTTAACGTGTTGGCCTCTTCCTTTTTCCGTTTTTTAAGAACATCCTTTATTTACAACAGAGAACTGCTTGTTTCGCAGCCTTTAACCTACACTATACTGATTTATTACAGTTTTCGACCCATAAATTTTGTATAATTTCAACATAAAAACCGATTTCTCGGAGACACTGTTAAGACCACAACTGACAAAGTAAATTCCGAACCAACTGTGCTGCATTTCATTGCAGATTTACCAAGCAACTACATTGCCACGTCAGTTTTAGTTTTGCGTTGAGATTTCTACGGTTGTTATTATGGCGCAGTACGATATTATACATCCAACAAACCGAAAAACGTTCATTTGTGGTTATGCAAATTGTAGTAAGAAATAAAACAAATACAAACCTGCAAAGGTTACGAATAAAACATTAAAACATATGCGGGAAAGGGAATTCCAATTAAAGCTGTATTTCAAATAATTTATTCAAATGTATTTTACACCGGAGACACATACTTCAATTACACCAAATGGTATTTAATAATAAAATTAATTATTTAAACATTAATTATATTTATTTAATATAATAATCAAATAATTATTCTATAAAATAATCAAACTTAAAATTTAATTAAATAATTGGATTTTAATAATAATTTGTTCGTTCTATATAAAACAAAAACGGTTATTCATAAAATTAATACAAATAGAAATAAATCTGTCATTTTACAAAATATATCTGTATTACTTGTTCCATACATCTAGGATTACAAAATTATATGTGGTGTACTTTAAAATTATTCTTCCTTGTCATATATTCAGTTGATAATTTTTACTATTAGATTATTTTCAATAATGTATTTCTTCAGAATTTAGACATTTTCTTTTAAAATTTGAAATCCCTGAGATTGGAGGCTAAATTCCCCGATGGGTTTTATGTGAAAGTAAATACTTCCGAAAACATAGGTAATCAACTCGGCTTTCCAGCAGGTTGTTGCATGATATCCCCACAGGGCATTAAAAAACCATTGTCTGATATCTTAAAGCTGTTAGAGCTGAAATGCACGTCAAACAAAACAAAAGTTTTACATTTTATAATGTGAACCGTTAGATTTTTTAACCTATCTTTTGAAAAAGCGTTACTGTTTACACTTTGACCTTTTACAGAAACATTTTTGATTGTTTAAAACGTTTACATGTATTTTGTAATAACGTAATATGTGTATAGCTATACACTAATAGAGGAAACAGTCTTAAAATCATACATTTATTTATATGCATACTAAACTGTACTAGATCACTTTGTTGAACTAAAATATAATCCGTTGGAATGCTATTTTCTTGTCTTTTTAAACTTTGGTTCAGTTCAGGCAAACAGATTTATACACTTTACTGTCAGGACAGAAGTCAATTGGTAAGTATTTCAGTGCAGAATTCTTAACTGTTGCAAGTTTCAAGTTGAGATTGCAAACTACTGTATTATATTACACGAATTATCTATAGTCAGACCCGCAGTTTAACGTGGTAGTCAGGTGTTCTCTAGTATTTTCTGGAGTCAGATTATTCGCAACAGTTCATTGCTTTAATTTCCTTCAGAGACACTAGAGTTCCCCGCATCCTCGATATTATCATAGTGTGCAATCGCCATACAGTAAATCAGAAACGCGACGCCGATACAACTGACAGCACTACAGCCACTTTCACGCTTCTGACATTTTGAATAATACGCATCACCATAACAGACTAGGTGCTGGTTTTGTGAGCAGCGACACACTCAATTTCTTGTTTTCACATTGAAACTATAGCTATACCCCGTCTCTTCAGATTACGCCGGCGGTGGCTCAGTAGTTAAGGGGGTAGCCGCTGGCCTGACGGTTTGGAGAGTCGAATCCCAACCGGTAGGGGCTAAACAAACCAGAACTAACCGCCACTAAGACCCTGCAGTGTTAACCTGTCCCAAGAAGGTGTGTGATTGTTAACCACACGCCAGTTTGCTGTAATGACCCCCACGGGTATTATCTGAAAATTTATTATATTATTTTACGTCTTTGAAGTCACGCTTCTGTTTTATCCCACTGAAAGATATGCCAAAATAGACATAACCTTCATCGACATTATAAATCTATTCTTAACGTTATTAAAGTCTGGTATGCGTGAATTTTAATTACGCGAATATAGCAGCTAACTACAGGAATGTCCCCCACAGTAGGTGCAATGTCTCTGACAGAGACGCACATGACTGACTTTACCGTTAAAGAGAGCAGAAGATATTTGTAATAAAGTACTTTATTCATGTTTTAAACATTTTATTTTTCCTACAAAAAATGTGTAAATCAACTTAAATCACTGGGTTTCTACTTCAGAAGTTTAGGGAAAATATGGCAGGAGGGTGAAAAGAGCACGGAGAAAAATTTGTGTAGGACAATGAGCTGATCATTAGTTTTGTTGCAGTATTATAGCTTCTCTTTCTCGTCAGTGTTTGTGTAAAATATTGTTCTTGGATTATTATCATTTAGGCATGTTATGTGTGCATTGTGGTGAAGACATTTACTTCTTTCAGCGTTGACTTGGCCTCTTGTCATAGGTTTGCGTGTAAACATGTTAAGCAGTGATTTGCTCTGCTTACAACTTTCACAAAGATGTATGTGGCTGTTCTTGCCACTGTAAGTTATGCTGTAACACTGTGGTGATGGTGTGTGTGTTTGTTTGTTAAGGATGAGCACTCCAACCAGGTGTAAACCAGGCCTGACTGCAGCACATCATTCTGCTACTGCTTCCTGCCGCCTGATCCACATGCACCAAGCTTCAGGCAGAGAGCCTCGGAATTTATTTTTAATTAATTTAACATCTCATGCAGGTTTTTGGGGACAAAAATGTTTGGCAGGAACAGAGAGACGGGGCAGAGAAAGGGTGAGAGAGAGAGGGAGAAGGAGCAAGAATGAGAGAGTGGCCTTTGTTCTGTCTTGATAAAATTCCTGAGGAAATTCCTGGCCCCAGACGAAGGGCCGAGAATATGAGAGAAAGGCCCGTAGTTGCATATTCATCTCCTGCATGGGTCATACTTTCTCTAATATGATCTTATGTCTTATAAATGAGAGATATATCATCATAACGTCCTGCTGTTTAGCTCTGACAAATGTTCACAATTAACCGACTGGTCAGTTTTCTTCAATGTCATTCAATCACAAGACTCCAATCCATCTTTGAGTATATCCGTGTTAAAGGCAAAAAGCCAATGTACACTAATTAGAGAACGTATCTCATTCCTTTGTCTGTTCTGTGCATTCCACAAAGATCATTAAAGTTTGGTACATTTACCATTTTTATAGTAGAATAATATGACTAAGATGTACCATCTGAAATGTGAAGTTCCTTTCCAGCATGGAACTACACAACCATGCGGGAAGCTGCAATATGAAGCCTCAATGCTGACTCACGCCAGCAGAGTCTTTCCAGACAAGTTGTGCTCAGAACATCTTACTGCACACCTCTGGGTTTAGAGAACCATGGGTATATTTCTGCAGAACAGTTGTTGAACCGAAGGCCTCTCTATTGACTCATGCAAAGAGTACAGTAGTAGTAGTAGTAGTAGTATGATAACTGTAGAATAACTGTATTTATTAAACTTAAATGAAAGACTTTTTCCTGTGTTACTGCTGTAATGGTCGACCTTTTGGAATTTTGAATATGAATGTACTGTGCATTAGACTAACAGTAAATACAGTGTGAAACTAGAAACCTGCAAGAGTAAAGAGATAACAGTCACATTGTGAAAAAATTAGTATGTAAATACATTATTTCAACTGCATAGTTCATAGTGCATAAGAATGTCTATTACAATTGAATTTTAGGTCAAACATTAGCCAGTATAAATGACATCTTTTAAACAGAGCACAATAGCACAATAACACTCTACATTATACGTACAAAATCCTTTTTGCAATGTGACACATAATTAAAACTGATTGCTATCTCTATGGACCCGGAAAGAGTTAATAAAATTAATTCAGCATGCTGACCTTTCCTTCTTTTGCCCCCATTTTGGCATAAATTGGTGCAGCTGCGCAACATTTAAATAGGTCCCCTCTCCCTTGAGTGCCTGTGACTACCAATGAATTCCTTCTTTGTGTTCCTACCACTGAATTTCCTATTCTTTTATAGTCTTTTTTTCCTTTTTGGAGGCACATTGGGGGTGAAAGGGGTAGGTTGGTTTGGGTGTTGATCATGGCGTCAGGGGTGAGAATTTGGACTGGAATCCAGTGCAGCTGGGGAGGGGAAAGGGAGAAGTAGGAAATGTGATGGAGCAGTTGTGGGGGGGGGTTGGGGGTGTCGTTGCATTTCAAGCACCATGAATGCCCTATTGTCTGAGTTTGTTCATATCTGCACTGGGTATCCAAAGGGGAAGAATCCAGTTACCTCACTTTTGCGTTGGATACCACTAAAGGAAACTGATAGGAAGGTGAATGGTGCTTAGTGAATTCTGTCCATAGAAGGGGGGGTTTAAGATGTGAAAGTGGCCACAGTTGTAATTTCTTTGCAAATGGTGCTTATAGCAGTGACAGAAGAGTTGACATTTAAGTTTGACTTGCAGCAGGTCTTCATCTCAAGTGACCCCAGACCCTGAAACACACTCCTTACTTCTGAGCACAACGACAGCTTTGCTTATCACCAGTATCCATGCGTGCTAAAGTCAGCTGTCATGACACTCCTGTGTTGTGCCATGTTGCTGGGCTCCAGCTTCCTCCCTGCTTGGAAGGGTTTCACTCAAGTAAAGAGAACCTTCCACTGTGCACCCATCACCCAATCTTTCACATGCAAGCATAATGTGCACTTGTTGTGAAGTTTGAGTGTTTCATCATATCTTACTTCCTGTTCACCTGTCTTCCTGTCTATCTGGATAGCAAGGCTACATGTGTCCATGACCGGTATAACGATCAGGACTTGTGGTATAGAAACATGCACCCATAACCAGTATAACAATCTTTTTCTGTTGTCCATGTGGGCATCTGCTATGGCCACATAAATTTGAACCTTAAATAGCACGTTAGCAGTTTATCCAATTAGATTTGTGATATAATTTATGTTACAGGTTTCTTAAACCTGCCACCCTGCTCCAGTCCACAAGCTCTGTGCCGCCACATTCTTATAAAAGTCTGTCTGCTGCAGCTGACTGAGGGTGTGGATGTAGAGCGAAAAGGGACACCATGTCAATAGGGTTCTTCAAAAGATCTGTCCTCTCGTCTCTTCCTACGAAAATAATCAGTTTAGTTACTTCCTGGTTTTATCCTCTTCAGTTACCATATTTCTTTTAACATACTGCTTTTTTGTCTTGCATATGTTTGTGCATATAAAAATAAAGATTCATTCCATATATTTGGTGTGTCCCAGCAAACATTTTTATGACTGTACAGTTACAATTTTAATACGGTGAGCTGGTTATGTATCTTCAATATTTAATTCAATTTAATAATAACTTTATTGTCCCCAAGGGGCAATTATTCTGTAGCAGCACAGTAGTACATTATACAGTCAACATAAACAAAAACACAATCAATCACAATCAATGTAAAATGCATAACGAAAAGGAGGAACTAGATAAGGTCGAGGGGAAAGACACTTTCATCACTGTGTTCTCCCTGAGTTCTTCCTACTAATAGCTAAGGGTAAAATGGAGTGTTTATATCTGTTGATTCTGGCTTGTGGCTGCCTAAAAAGAGAACCAGAGGGCAGTACATGAAACTCAAAGTGTAAAGGATGGGAACTGTCAGAGAAGATCGACTGTACTTTGTTCAGCATCTGCTTCCTATAAAGGTCAGACAGACTGCTTAATGAAGTTCCAATTATTTTACTGTTAACTTTAATGATCCCATTTAATGAACTTTTCTGTTTACCACTAAGTGAGCCAAATCAGCAGATAAGAAAAAATATAAGAACATTTTCAATAAAACCTCTATAAAACAATGTAATCAGAGTTCTGCCAACCTAAAATCTTGACCAACCATACAACCATGAGGTCCCTCACGGAATTCTGACCAGCCTATACCTTTATGCTATTTTCTGTCTCCACTATGAAACTAGGACGTCTAAAGAGAGGCATTATTGTATTAGAACACATGCTTGATTTCTGACATTAATTTTATTCCTGTGTAGCACTAAAATAGCTGAGAAGAAAAGAACTGAGAATGCTGACCTTCAGCCTGCCTTGACTTTACTGTGATACGTCACTGTGGAAACCTGGCCTGTGAGTTAAGATGAGCGTCTTTTAATCCTGTAGCTTTCAACATTTCCTATTGATCTGGTAATGGTTAGACAGCATACTTCTTGGGAATAAAGACCGTATAAGCACAAAAGGACTTTAAAACCAGGCATAACCTTTGAAGTTTAGGTGACAGCCCCTTTCTAGAACTGAAGTTGTCAACGTTTATGCCGATGAAAGGCTTGTGGCCCCTGTTCCATGTTATAGGGCAACATGGGGCTTACCCCTCCATCCTCCCATCCCAAAAAGAGGTCTTTGGCATATCCCACTTCGACGTCTGCCAGTCACCATAACCCTTTGGCGATTAACACCCCTGCAGTAGGTGAAGGGGTCTTGATTTGGCAGAGGACAGGACATTCCAGGCCAAGACCCCCTCCCCTGTGTCTCCTGCTCCATCACAATGTCACTGAGTTCCATGAGCCTGACCAGCCCTCCCAGCCCGTTAATGTTCTGATGAGGGCAGTAAGTCCCAACAACTTCGCCTTTCTCTGAAGGCCGTATGACCACTTTTTCAAGGTGTGAAGTGAGAAATGCAATATAAATTTTTTATCCCAAATTCATCACAGAATGAATGACCAGTTTCTGAAAATGACCTCTGTGAACTTTGTTTACTTTACTCATTTGTTACACATCTGCCCACCCGTTATACCACATTATACCATCTATTGATGACTGTATATCTACTGATTAACAACCAGTTCTCATATTAATTAAAAGAGGGTTTCAATTCATGACATTTTTGTAATGTCTGTAATTGAAAGGTTTCAATCAGTTATCAGGTGCACACATTACATCATTATAATCTTGTCTCAGACGTCAGTACAGAGCCCGTGTATTATCTAAGAACAATTTGCATAGCTTTAATTTTATTACCAATGAATTTTTTTTTTTGGTAAAATTGATGTAGGCTTTTTGTTGAATTGGCACAACACAAATTTCTGGCTATAATCTGACTCATGATTTATCCATAGCACTGTACTGAATTCAACATGTCCATAATGCATGACAGATGAAGAGTATTTTTTTTATCTGGAATTAGATAGGAATAAATATGGAATAATGAAAACAGTATTTGCATTAGGTATTAGTGCTGTATCAAATTAGGGCATAGTTCTGTAACTGTACTGTCTTCTATCCCTATCTAGTAATATGACTGTACAGACTAAATAATTAAATCTCATAGTAGGACCCTCTACACTGAGTTCTATTGCATGTTGCCTGTATTATGTTAAAAACTGTTATCATGTTACTCCAGTGGCATTTATATTAATACCCAAGAAATTTCCACAAAGTAACGTATGAGGGTGGAGGGTTCTTTGTTCAGGAGGTGCCCCAGCTTTTTATAAGATCCCCGAAATGAATCTGAGTGCTTGATATCTGATAGGCTTCAGTCTGGAGTCTTTGACAGAGTTTAACATGCCTGGTCATGGATGTTACGATCTTCTGTTGAATGTCTTGTGTGAGAAATCCAGTTCAAGTATGTACCTGAATAAAGGTCACAAACTGCAGATAGGATGTAGATCATCATGCAGATCTTCAGTCTGCCTTAAGGTATGTATTTTATTATTTTTTATTAATCCCTTATTAATCTCACAATGGGGATATTTGTTCTCTCCATTTAACCCATTTAACCTGTCCATTTACCCTCTGAGCCACCAGGGTAGGACCTTACCAAGGTGTGTTTTAAATTTATCATTTTGATGATTTTACAGTCAGAGAAAAGCTGAGCCCAGCTTCTGACACCATCCCATATGATTAATCCACATTCAAAATCCTTACTGTATTTATCTGTCTAAGACATCTTCACATTCTTAGCAAGGTAAAGTCCTGCCCCAGGCAAACTGAAATATTTTTGAGTTGATACATCATGATCATTATATAACACATATTTCTCGCACAAGCTTCCCTGATGTGTCACGTCACATTTTCTCCAGTCTTTCTTTTTACTATGACTCTAGTGTTTGACACAGGTCCTGGTTATATGGCAGAATGTATCTATGCTATCGCAGCCAGTGAGAAAACTGCCTTATATGTTTCAGCTCTGTGATAATCCCATCATTAACCAGTGTGGCTTTAGAGTTAATGTTGCTTGATTTCCCTCAGTTGAAACTGTGATAGATGTGTGAGTTTGAAGTCTACTCTTTTCCCCTTCACACTGAAGGCATTAACATCTTAATGTCAATTATGTCTGGCCAGATGTTACTTTGATCAGAAGAAAACATACAACTAAATTTGGAAGTATGGATGGCAATGGGGTATTCTGAAATTCTGAATGAGTGACTTTCCAATCATGTGTTTTTCTCAGAACATTAATTAGGCACCATGAAAGGGAGGGGCCCTCAGGGGTCTGAGGGCGGCTACAGAGATGCCTGAATGAAAGACTCTGTTGTTGGTGGCTTGGAGCAGCAGATGAAAGGGAGGCTGAGATGAGGAGGTCATTGACATCCCCCCTTCCCTTTCCTTCTCCCCTGCAGTACTGCCTCATTTTGCCAGCATGAGCCTGAGGACCTACCACAGCTGTTTCTGTAGGTCACAGAGATGGTCCAACACTCCCACAGGCAGATTCTCACAAACATTTGCTGGGAGACTGACACAGGCCCACAGATGAACACATCAGCACACACCAAAAAAACAGGGGCACATACAAGAACAAAATCAGGCATATGGGCACACACAGAGGCACAGCAGAACACCCAAAGACAAGCCAGTGTACAATGTTGCAGAGATGCACACTGAATGAGAGACACACTAACACTGGGAGTCAAGTGAAGTTATAAGTTAAGACATTCTGGGTAACTGAATAAATAATATTAAGTCTATTATCAAAAAAGCAGATGTTACCAGTTGACCTGATTAGTAATTCTCATAGACCACTATGCCGAAACACAGTCTATATTGTCTGAACTAGCCTGTCAGTGCAAGTTGGCAGTGAAGGACAGACCTCTAAAAAATGCACTGAACACATACCAAGCACACGTGGGTAAGCTAAAGAGTTGGTGACAGCATGGTAGTAAATCACGCCCTAAGGGAGGACCAATCACAGTAGGATAGTGTATCATTCCCCTGTATAAGAGCCAATGACAGTGTTATAATGAAATGTCATAGTTTATAATAATCACAAGGTGTGATTAGTCATGTGATCATGCTGCTTTATACAGATTGTGATATTGAGTTACATGATGTGGTCAGTCACAGAGGTAACAAATGACTGGTCACTTGAAATAAATGCTCATATTTCATTTCTGTATTTAAAAACAAATGAACAAGTGTGACGGTGTATGATCATCTGTCTACGAGCCGATGACAGTGCAACTAAAAAGTGCATTGCCTGCTCATAATACACTTTCTCATGTTCTCAGATGACTATAGACAATTTGATGCTCCTATCTCTGGAAATTCCATAATAGAGATATTTCTAACAAAGCTTTCCCAGACTGAATTTGGATTTAGTGACTGATGAAGAGTACTGTCTATTTCAGTCCACATCCATAATTCTTTAAATATAGATCAATTAAGCAGTATTCCACTACTTGTGTGCAGTTGATGTGACAAAAGCCTGCAAAAGGCTGCAAATCCACCAAGTCTAGCATGAGAGGTCCTCACACAGTAAGGCTGACCAAGTGCAGTGACCTCAGACGATGGTGGGAATTGCTGTTGACAAAAGAGAAACATTGTTTTACTGTATAGTCCAATACAAAATGATACAAAAGAATGAGGAAGAATTCATATTATACAAATGCAAGTATAACAGAAAGCGCTGAAGTAAATAAAAGGAAACCAGCGGTATAGCTATAATGCACAGTATTTCCATATCTGCATGTATTGCAACAGTTACTGGTTTACCCTGTCGCAGACCAGTCACATGGCACTGTGTACACTTGCTTTACACTTGCCTCTTGTCTCCGTGAAGCTGTGTCTGCCTGTGGCACTGCTGACTTTGGGAATGTTAGCGGACATGTCACTGCTTTCTGCAGCCTCGTCTCAGGTTTCCCTCTCTGGGATCATGTTCTTTGCCCACGCCATCTCACGAAGCACGCACACTCTGCCCACCCACTGCGTCGTTTTCTCCGAATACTTGAGGAAAATGTTCATGTTCAGCATGACATCTCCAGGTCTGGTGCAGCACAGCAAATCACCATGCAGTAGGCACAAATCACCATGCAGTAGGCACAAATCACCGTGCAGTAGGCACAAATCACCATGCAGTAGGCACAAATCACCATGCAGTAGGCACAAATGTGCTCCAGGCACAAGTGGCACCTGCTCTATCTTAGACAATTAGAATTTTCTCGTAAACATTTTTGTGGAGGACAGGAATGTTGACTAGATTTGTATTTACTAGATTTTTTTTTTTTTTTTACTAGATTTTTTTTTGTACTAGATTGATTAGTTTTATCTTCAGTCATGCTCTGGTCATGGTTAGTGATGGGGTGTGTTAATTTGGCTCCATTGAAAGTGTGAATATTTGCTCTTCTGGGGTGCATTCTTTGACGATCCCTTGTCTCTTTTACACACCATATCTGAACTTTTGTTTTCACTGGTTTCCTTTGAGAGTTGCCTTCACCTTTCTGCACAGATACCACTGGGTAACTCATAGTCTATTATACTGCCATCTCTGCTCATTTGTTCCAGCTAATTATGCTAAATTATCTTTTGTAAAGCAGCACTTACAACACGTCCATGTCTAGTAAAGACTGGAGACTAATTAGATGTTCAGGAAAGAATTCTTGTGTATTGAAAACTTATACTGCATGTTGAATATGTTTCACAATAGTTTCCACAAAGAAAAGCTAGAGGTTGAGCAATACTGTAACAAAATATTAGCACTGTTGCAGCAGGAGTTTTTTTTTTTCAAAATTGTTTTCATTTTGCTGTATGTTGCTAAAGTGGATTCAACTAACTACATGCAAAAAACTTTAAAAAGTAGAAGCAAGCATATCATTGTGCACACAGTAGAGTGCAAAGGTTAAAAGGTCATGTTTGTTGACAGACCTTAGGTCCAGGACCATATCAGAATTTCACAAAAGCCACTGTGCTCAGGTCTCACTGGGACCTGGTCCAATCCTGACTGTGACATACCTGATGACTGGCTGGCTGTGCTGATCCGGTCTGGCTCAGGTTCTGCCAGCTTGTCGTGGCCTGTCAGAGGAGATTTGGGAAATTGGGCTCATGTGCACTGACTGTGCCTGTCAGACATGCTCCAACCAAGATTAATTTGATTCTAATTCCTATTGTTCTAATTCCCTTTAGTGCTGGCCTGAAACTGTTCTGACAAATACATCTCAGCAGGTAATGGTCTTAAAAAACAGATGGTAATTTAAACAGAACATAATCTCTGGCTATATCTGGCACAAGCATTGTAAATACAAAAGAAAAAAAGCACTGACTCCTCCTGTGCAGAACCTGTGCCTTTCCACGCTGTTGTCCAATTTCATGGACACCAAAGTCAGTCCTGTTACCTAATTGTTTAACAGCTCCTTGATAAGGTGACTGTTGGTGAGCACAGCAAAAGTGAATGCCTGAGGGATGCGGGCAGACAGAGACTCTATCAGTCAGTGATACCAATCATTGACCTTCAGATAGTTAAAGAAAAAGAGAGAAGTGCAGCTCTTTTTTCCCACCTGAAAACTGGTTTCCATCAACTGCAAACATTTGGGGAATCCGTAACTTTACCCTCCTGTTCCGCTGTCGCGGTACATGACAACTAGCAGTGGAGGCAGAGGAAGAGCTGGATCCCACGCTCACAAGAGGCAGAAACCAGGAAGAACTATTAGATACAGAGAATGTAAAGAGAGCAATGGACAGAACTTTAACCACATTTTCTGGACATTGCTGATAAGGGATATCAAACTATTTGAATTTACAACAATTGATTAAAAAAACCCTGATTTTTTTTTTGCCATTGCATATAACAAAATTAAAGCTTTAAACATGGTTCAGCGTGTTTATATATCAAATACAATGTATTTAGTCCCACATTCTGAACTGAAATGTTTTTTTCCTATCAGACATGAAATTCAATCATGTTAAAGGTTGCCAGATTTACATTGCTCATTTTAACCAATCAACTTGTCTATGTCACACAAGTGAATTGCAAAATTTGCCATGAGGGCATAGTGATGTGACACGTGTAATATGACACACAGACTGTTGCTGGTCAGAGAGGCATAGCAGATGGGTGAGACAAACACTGAGGTACTCCCACACCTGTATAGCCACACCTGAACTCCACTGACAGGGGCACACATTTCAGGTAATCTGTTACTCTTTTTGTAGTTCATGCACAATCACCCTGCTCATCCAGTCACAGAACCTATAATTACTGTGACATGGCGACACACTCACCTCATGCCCAGACGAAGTAATGCTGCTTTGCTACACACTCTCCACTGTTTTCTTAGTATAGGTTTTGTCCTTATTCTTGTTTTGTAAACCCACACAGTAGGTACAGAGTCCACGGCCTCCACCCTCCTAAACAGGCCACCCTCATCCAAGGTGAAGATGACGCATTAGATAACATTACAGAACGGCAACATTAGGGTACGGGTGAGACATGCTAAGAGCATTTTCACACACACTGCTTCCTGCATGAGTACAGCTGGTGGGAATTTGCAGCCTCATGCAGATAAATGATGAAAGTGACTTTGACTTCAAACTTTCAAACCGATTTGCCTACTTTAAATAGTTTGTTTAGAATTGTGATATGGATAATGTATTTGCAGAGTGATTTCTGTCTTAATCTGAGGGCCCTGATCTTATCTGTATGAAATTATAACTCAAGCAGTTATATAATGCGTAATGACATGTGGAGCATATCATTTTAAACCTGGTGAATGAATATGCTTTGAATTTTGTTACAATCATTAAAATTTTAAACACACTATATTCATTACTTTATTTAAACTGCTCTATGTTGCTCTATAAAAATGACTAAGTTCAGTATTGGCTGTGTGATATTACTTTCAGTTTGACCTGCATGGTTCATCACACTAACAATTTTGGGTTTTAGAAGATCACTGTGGATACTTGTCAAAGCTTTTATAAAAATCTCTAGTGTAATTTCTTAGTTTTAGCACCATTCTTTCTTGGTAAATCATCCTCCATCTGACAGGTGCACCCCTCAGAGTGCAGCTTACAGTATTCATATTAATATTCAAACTGACAGCAAAGCGGATCTGATAAAAATGGCAGGAAGCTTAAAGGGTTAAATAATTTATGCATTACTATGAGGAGCAGCTTGAAGGACCCTACAGGTCAGGAGTGTCAAAGTTCAGTCCTGGAGGGTCGTAGTGGGCGCAGGTTTTTATTTCAGCCAAATTCTGCTGTTAGTGACTTTATTGTATAATTACTGTGTTAATGCAGAAGTGCAACAAGCTTATTTACATTTTAATAACAGTTTTAAAAGCATGACAAAGACTTACTGATATTGCTTCATATATATTTTTTACATTATAGTAACCTTTAACCTTTAAATCCATTTCTTCTTATTGATCACTTAGGTCACTGTTCCTGATTAAGCATTCTTTGTCATTAGAACCTGTTTCTGCTGTTCATTAATTATTACAATTTGAATACAATTAGTGATTTGAATTAAACTTTGAATGAAACACCACGCTAAATTATCCAGACATATTCTGCTCAGATTCTGCAGTTAGAGTACCTTTGTAATTTGTGATTTAATTTTTAAAAAAGTTTTTATAGGTATCTTAAAGTACAAGAGTCTCACTTTTTTCTTCTTTATAATTGTTTCCATCTCTCACTTGATTAAGACAACTAAGTGCAGACAGATGGAAATGATCAGGAAGAATAAAAAGAAGCAAGGATGTACCAGTATATTTAATTATGATAATGGTCAAATTAAAATGAATTAATTGGTTGGAAGAAAAACCTGTACCCACTGCGACCCTGCAGAACCGTACTTTGACACCCCTGTTATGGGTGCTTCACTCAGCCTCACTGGGTAACAGCACTAATTGAGCCATTACCTGCCTTGGATCCTGTTAACTGTCACCATAACAACTCCCATGCTTAGTACCTCCCGAGAATGACAAGCCAACAAAACTTTCAGTTCAAGGGTTAACGCGATAAATCAATCCGCGTAAGATTTTTGCTCTGCCTTATCTGCTTAAAAAATGCATGCACGGGAATCCGAGAATTATGGGACTGGGGCAAAAGGAAAACTACTTGTTACGTAAAAGAGAAAGAGGATTTTAATAAGATTTGGAAACTAAAACTAAGGAAACTAAAGCAATGATATTATATGGAGTAAAGTGTAGAAATGGAAAGATTTTCCCTAGATCATTGGTTTAAGGTTAACTAAGTACAAATTAAATAATGCAGAACACTTGACCTATTGATTTTTACGTATTACAGCGATAATCTTCAAAGATTCATGTCCTGCCATTACACTACTTAATATGTATATTAATATCTAACACAACGATGTTTCCTTATGTATACGTTGGTATTCCATAGTTTAGCTTGTATTTCTTTACAATTTAGATGTGTAATTTAGATGTGTAACCATGTGTATATATAAAAGCACGGCCATTTTCCTTATATTGTCACCGTGTTTTCAGTAACAACGTGAAACCAGAAAAGTACACAAATGTGATTATTTAATAGCTACACAAAAACACCTTTCCGACAGAAGGGACTGTAAATTAACAGTTGTTTTCGATATTTTGTCCACCACAAGAGGGAGCCTGCTTTATACTTTGTCCAAAATAAACGGTTGCTTAGGCCGGTGGTTCTCAAACTTTTTCAGATTAATTATGATACTGCTAGCAACGCAAAGTTCTGTAACGACACACCTGTGTCCTTAATAGTGGCGTCGTTAGGTCTGATCATTTGGGACTTGGACCCAATATTTTCACCTTGAAAAAGGAGAGGATTTATAACAAAGCAACAGACAAGCCCCAGGCAAACTTGATTTAACCGTAATCTTGTCAGTAGCTAAGACTCCCCTGGTCCTTATCTGGACTCTAGTACTGTATGGGAAATATCCATCCATGTATAGCATTTTATAGTTTAAACTACACTTATTATATTAAAACTAAAATTGTATTATGAAATAGAATAAAAATATTGTAACGTCGGTGCCGCTACCAATGATTCAACTGATTTTCAGGTTTTAGCTGTTAACATCAACGGGTTGAGGAATGCTCTTAAAAGGACTGCAGGCTTTGAAGACTTGGCATCCTCCCCCTTCTCTGTTCACCTGAAGGGACGAGTGGGATTTGGCTCTCTTCTCACAGTCTTGGAAGATGGGTGAGTCCTACTGTTTGGAGACCGAGCCATCGAAGAGGTGAGAACCTTCACTGCAGTGCAAGGACGAACATTGGGGGTGGACACCACCTGGAGAGGACAGCACATCCGGGTGATGTGTGCTTATGCTTCAGTGGAGGCCTCATCCTGCACCACCTTTTTTGAAGAACTGTCCCAATTTTGTGTCATTCACAGACACTTAATTTTAGCAGGTTATTTTAACGTTTTTTTGGAGGCTAGAGGGGATGCCAATAATAAACATTTTAAAAATGTTATCTGTGGCTATGGATGGTTTTAAATTTTGCAACCCTACACATCCGGGACTAACCTGGCACAACAGTTGTGGGGCCAGCAGCTGGCTGGACTACAGCTCAGCCCTCTTCTTCCAACGGGTCAAAAAGACCCAAGAGAAGAGGTCCTTTGTCTCTCTCAGGGACCTCAAGGGCTGGGCCTTCTCGCATATGGCACGGATGCTGGGGGTTGCTAGACACTTTTATTCTGACCTTTTTAAAAAGAGAGTGACAGACATTGAAGTAGGTGAGCATTTTTTAATCTTTCATTGAGCACAGTCTTCCTGGCGATGCTAGGGACAGCTTTAGAGGCCCCCTTTACTCTGGTCAAGTTTACCGAGGTACTCGGTAAGATGAACTGGCATAAGGTCCCCGGTCTCAATGGGCTCCTTGTGGAGTTTTACTCCATGTTCTGGGATGTACTAGAGCCAGAGATATTAGAAATAGCCAAGGACGTGCGGCATCAGGGCATGCTCACAAAGAGCATGAGGGTTAGTGTGCTCTTCTTGTTGTTGAAGAAAGGTGATCGGTCTGACTTGGCCAACTGGAGACCCCTAAAAATGCTTTACGTCGACGTTAAAATCATCGCAAAGACCCTGTCAGAGCACCTGAAGAAAATCATTTTGTTCCTGGTTCATAGCTACCAGGCCTGCGGGGTCCTAGGTAGATCCACAACCTGGAATCTGCACTTGAGCTGGTGATGTAATCGCCTAGGTTGAGGACAGAAATGTCTCTCTGGCTCTGGTGAGCCTACACCAGGAGAAGGCTTTTGACCGGGTAGACCACTGCTTTCTGGCTAGGGATTTGCGCAGGCTAAGTTTTGGGCCCATATTTTTAGGACCAAAAACGCTGTACGCAGAGGTTGGAAGCTGTGTTTCCATCAACAGCTCCCTCAACGAGGTGGTGCCGCAGGTTACTGGAGTGAGACAGGGGTGCTGTCTCATCCTGCTCCTCTATGTGTTGTATATAGAGCCTCTGGCAGCTGCCATCAAGCCCCATCCCAGAATAGATGGCTTGCTCCTGCCAGGGAGTCATGGTAAAATGGTGAAACTGGCCCAGTACACAGATGACACTACGTTGTTTGTGTGCTTGGACCGGTCGCTTGGCCATGCCTTGGATTTGGTGCAGGCATTTGGAGTAGCCTCCAGAGCTGCGCTGAACCTCAGCAAGTCGGTGGTCGAGTGCTTTGGCAGCTGGAAGGCCAGAAGGGACGTGGCTGGGGGTCTCACCCTCGAGGATGGTCCCCTAAAGGTACTTGGGGTCTACTTCTTAGCAGGAGATGCTGCCCGAGTAAACTGGGAAAAGCATTTGGCCATTACGAGATGCAAGATGGGGCTGTGGAAGGCCAGGACCCAGGTCCTCATCAGGAAGGTGTTAACCCTGAAAGTAGATATTCTTCCTACCCTTTTTTAATCATCAAGCACAGTCACACTGATTTTTTAATAAGGTTGAGATGATATAGTGAAGGATTGTAAAATATGCTTTCTAAATGTCTTTTTTATTGCATTATATTGTTTGTTTATACTTGTGCGTTTATGATCTTTCAATTCTATTGTATTCTTCATGTTTTTATTTAATCTTATTTATTGCTTTTATTGTTGTCTTTTATTATGATTGTAAATAAAAAAATTTGTTTAAAACATCTGCCAGGATGATGAGGGATAAATACCCAGTAGTGAATTCCCTCTGGAGAGATCTTTTTGATCAGTAAACAAAAATTTTTTTAAGTGTCCTTGTTAGGACAAGTTCAATAAAGGCTTGGTTAGTCCACCTCCACGTCAGTGCGATGGCTAGACCCACCGTTACAGTGGCGTCAGAAACTGGATGGGCACCCGAGCCCTCCAGGAAGAGATCCAGTGGCTACAGCTAGCCATGGAGGAAGAGCTGGGAGCACCCTAAGAAAACTCGCTCAATTTAGTTTTTTAACATGGGTCATCACATAACCGGTGGTCAATATAGTAATCAACACTTGTTTTTCCATGTTTTGTACTTTTCTTTAATTAATTTTTACATATTAAATACATTGTAAAGCATCAGAAAAATATGTCCACATAAGATTTCACTTTAACAAGCCTTGCCCTTTATCTTTGGGATATTTAAAGGTAAACATAACAGCACTCTTTTTGAGCATTCCGATTGGAAACTGGGTCCATGTTCCAACATAACAGCGTTTCAGTTTAAATGAAATCAAACATTGGCGATATTGTTTAGTATTTACAGCAAAACCAGCGTTATATAAATATTAGGCTGTTGAAAGTTTTTAAAAAAGAATTTATACTACTGTACAAACAGACAAGAGTATGCTGTAAAACATTTTTGTCATCAAAATTTGGCGGCATACCGTTTCAGACAGTTAGGCAACGAACTGTTAGAGTCACCTAGTGGCGAAAATGTGTAAAACAAGTGTAAAGTTCATTTCACCAGTTACCTTTAGCATCTGTAATTAGCAGGATGTTTAATTACATAGTTTTGAATTAATTTATCTCTTTGTCCAAGAGCATATGGCAACTGCTTTGAGTAATTTTGGTCTTGATAAACCTTAAACACCTACACAATAAAATTGTAACACTAAGGCAGCAGGTGGGTTTCGAATCCAGGTCGGCAGCACACCAGACAGTAGGATTAGCTCAGTGAGTCAAAGGCTCAAGTCTTTACCTCTGGGAGCCATTTAGCCTCTTGTCTTGACCCCTAGGGGTGATGTCACCATCACTGCAGCTGACCTGCTGCCACCTGAGGAAGTCACTACACTACCCCCTTTGTAGCCCCCTACTTCAATGTGGCTATCCCAGCCGAAACAATCTTGTCCCACTCTGACACCAATGTAATAGACTGAGGGAGCAAGTAAGTTTCAAACCTGGGTCAGTAGCACACCAGACAGGATGATTAGCCTGCTGAGCCAAAGACTCAAGTGCAGCGGTCGCTACAATATGGTGAAATTAAATAACCCCTCACAATAGTATTCTGGTAATTTTGAGTTCCCCTAACTTTGCATGATTGTTACGCTGTGTGAAAGACATCCTGATCCCATAACTATTAAAAAAAAAAAAAAAAAAAAAAGATTTTAATGCAACTAGGCGGAAGGAGCTATGACATTTAAAGCCACACTTATGAGAAATGTCTGTCTGTGGCTGAGGTGGACTTTGGTTCTACAACAGTTTGTAGGTTGCCACTCTGTACTTGTAGTGTGTTGTCTGATTGCTTTCCATTGGTAGATAATGATCAATCCCATAAGTAAACAAGTAATATTATCATTCTTATTTTTCTAAATTCAGAGTTGATTGCTTGATTGTGAAATTAATTGATAACTATAATAACCAAATGTGTACATTCATTATTGCCATTAGTTGACTGCAAAATGATTACATGTAATGATTTGACCTGTTTTCAGTTGTATTATAGGCAATGGATACGGTACATTACTGAAGCAGTTGTTGTTCTGTTGCTCTTGTAATTAAGGATTTGTGTGCTTGTGAGGGCATGCGTTTATGCTTTTTGTGTGCTGACATTTAAGTTACACACTTTCCTTTTTTCACCCTGTATTCATTCTGTCCAGACACAAACAGGATTCTTTCACCTACTTGGGAATTCTGTTTACTTTCACCATTAGTGTACATATTCATACACCTTTGCAGAGGCACAGTAGTGGGGTGGAAACCTGGGATTCTGACAGGGGCTCTCAAAAATTAGAACATAACATGATAATCTTTCATGGCGCCCCTAAATCTCATGGGGCCCCTGCCCCTGTGTGTGTATTTGCGTGTATGTGTGCGTGTGTGTGCATTGTGCTAGAGTAATATGTTTCGACAGCTAATGTACTTTACATAACAGCCCTGTCGATACTAAGTTAATAGGCAGTGTGTCTGTCTAAACAGTCCCCCTCCCGCATTATTTTTAGGCTTCCCCTTTTTGATTTCACTGGGACCTGCTCAGAATTGCTTGTGTTGCTTTTTGTGGTATATAGGCTTACAGTACTTAGAACGGCTGGTGAAGATATACTCCCAAAAGCTCGCTGTACTGGTGGGAGAACAGTTACTGGAGTGTGTGACAATAGTGATTAATGTTACCAGTCCTCAGCATCTTCTTTCTTGTCTTTCCCCCACCCCCGGTTTAGTGGCAGCTTGTTGTTTGGCTGGAATGAGCCCTAGAACTGTAATTTCTGCTACACTAATGAAGGCTTTGCCCATGCACATGCCACAGAACAGTGTGGGTTTCTGGATGTGGGCTTGCTGGTGACGATCTCAACCACAAAATAGTTCACACACTGCGACCTGAATCCTCTTAGTTGTCCTTTACATTGTTATTTTTCCTGTTTCACTTTTTCATTCTGATGACACACTTTCTTCTGTTTGCTCTCCACTACAGTGATAGAGGATACAGAATTATACTGCAATGGTCAGCTGCATTTTAGAAGTGCTGCATTCTGCCTGCTGCATATTGGACTGTATCAGGATGTGAGGTGTGTGGTTATTCACTGTATTATTCACTGTCATTTAAAAAGGACACCCTATAGTACAAAATGTTCTTTTCTAAGAAATCTTTCTTGAAGAAATTTCAGCACATTTCCTTATTTTTCAGCAATATGCTGGCCTATACTGACTTTACAGAATATGTGGTTTTATTGTCATTGAGTTTGTAAACTTACAACACATACCTACTACAATGAAATTGGTTCTCTGCATTTAACCCCTCCCCTGGGGGAAGGAGTGGGCAGCTATCACTCAGCACTGAGCGTTTTGCTGTGGGACACATCTGGCAGCTGGGGCGGGATTCAAATCAGGAGACATTCACGTCACAGCTGGTTGTCCTACCCACAGAGCCACTGGACACCTTGGTGCATATGCTGTGATGTTATTCAAGTCATTAGGATTACTGTAACAGTTTTTTTGTAATATTAGGTAAGATACAAATTCTGCATGTATTTTGTTGTAAACATTACGAATATTTTGTTATTGTTTTTTATTTATTCAGAGTATATATAATCTCTTAGGTTTTCAGTGAAAAATATATAAGGACCATACAATAGTTGTGTTATTTCCTCTCTGATAAGTACTGTACAGTGTACTCACTGTTGGCAGCTGAGATAGTCTATAATGGAGAGTAAAGCCTAGTCCTGAGTGCAGGCAGCATTACCTGGTATTGTCCACAGAATAGAGAAGGTGAAAGAGACAGGTGTGTGTACAGGATTACTGCTTCTCCCGCACAGAGCTGGAACACCCCCCAGATACACTCTTACTTCTCAAAATCAAAATGGCCAATGGGAGCAGAGGATGTCATGTGACTGGCCGTGGACAGGTGGGAACACACAGATGGGTTATCTGACCTTTAGCCACCCCAAATCATGCAATGGACATTCATTTTTTCACTCTCTCTCTCTCTCTCTCTCTCTCTCTCTCTCACTCTCTCTCTTTCTCTCTCTCTCTCTGTATTATTACTATACTACTAGTACAACTACTACAACTGAAACAAACAAACACCACTTGAAGTAGAGAATTTAATTTAGCATAGGAACTCTGTTCCCAATTGCCATTTTTCTTTCACTTGTCATTGTAAAACTAAAATCAGAGGTATTACTATGGGAATAGCATAAACAGTGAAAGGATACAAATAGACAATTTGTGGAATTAGTCATTAATACCAATTAAATTATTAACAATATTAATTTTATTGTACAGCAGAGTATCTGTTCATAATACATTTTAGCATTTATAATTACAAACAAGAGGAAAATATAAGAGGAAAAAGTAAGCGATCAAAAACAATTCCATGAAAATCTACACAGTATAAATACTTACTTTGTACAACAATAGTAAAGACGAGAAATAAAGTGCTTATTTGTTTGATCTTTCACCATGTGTGCCTGCTGTGGATGACCTCATCCAAACACACCAGTGTTTCCTTCTCCTTGTCCAACCCAGCAATGTTTTCCATCTCTGTGTTGTTCTTAGCCTTAATGCAGGTTATTTGCATTTGTGGGTAGGAGTTAATATTTACAGCAACATGTTCCAATCAGGAAGACTTACAAAGGAAACATAATAAATGAGAAATCATTATTCACTGCATACTTGCAAATTAGTTATTACTGTCAATTAAACATGTATTCTTATTGTTGTGGCCTCAAGAAAAACTCATCACCATTGTCATATCTGCACAAAATTGAGCATTTTATTTCAAAAGCACTAATTTTCCTGCTTTTTTCTACTTAATTTTAAAAGCTAATATTAAAAGCACTGAATTAATTTTATTAGCTAGGTTTTGTAAGATTGTTTTTTTTGTATGTGGTAATTAAATGAACATCTAAATGAGAAAGAAAATTAAACGTGAAAATGGTAGAGCCTTGTGTATTTAATGAAATTATTGATTGGCAGCTAATTTTTAAGTCAATAGGTACATTTGGATTGTTACATATGTATTGCAAAGGTAAATTCAAGGACACATTTTGCACCTTTGTGTTCACACACACTAGCTCACAATTTCACTGGAGGCAAGAATAATTAGCACAAAACAATGCTGAAACCTGCCAGGATGCTAGTTAAGGGATAGTGTTTACTGTACATAGAAAAAATGCACTTTAGAAGAAACAAAAGATAAACAATCTTGAAATTATATTAAAGAAACAGAGAGGACAGTGGAGAAATAAGAACAGCCAATTGTTAACACATACAGTGAACCAAAATAATACCCATATCTACCCTTAACAGGGAAACAGAATAACAGAAAACATTGCACCATTCAGTATGAACTGAATACATTTTTATATATTTTAACATACTCCCACTTAATATAATTATAAAGCAACTACATAAATTGTTCTCAAACCAAACAAGCAATAAAATTGTCAAACAGATTGTGCAAAAAGCTGCACCTATAGTAGTGCAATCCTTGATGTGTTGTGTAAAAAATGTGTGTGATTAATATTTGGCATGTATATAACTTTAAAAAGAGGATTGCACTAGCACATGTAGGAAAGTTAAAGCACTCCTCTGAGTTAATGTGTGTGCACTCGCATTCCTTGTGGAGCATGCACAAGAACAAAAAAATGTATATTTAACAAAAATATTGAAGGTCTGATTTGAATTCTGCCTGGAAGAACAAGTGGAACGTGCAAGAAACGATCCCAGGCAAATTCAGAGAGACACATCCCACTGCAGTAAAAGTACCGTCAGGCATGACAGCAAACCTGGTCAGACAGGTTTTTCACCCTGAATCCTCAGAACAACATTTTTGAAGCAGAGCACTTTAAAATTCCCTGGAGTAAGATGCATTAATCCTGGGGAATGATGTGCTGGATTCCAGAAGTACCCTCAGGAGAGGCTACGAGTAAGTGGCTCCCACTGTTGTTTAAGGGAAAGAACACAGGTATCATCCCATTGCTTGTACAGAACTGATCTGCAACAGCAGTGTCTTCAGTGCACCTTCTCTGGTAATTTTTCGGGTTCTGCAAACACATAAAAGGTTAAACTTGTTGGTGTTTATTTTTCATTCCTGTTTTTGTAATACAAAGTGTACAGATTTAATTTTTTTACCTTGCGTGAGTAGGAGTGATTAGGAGACTGCATAATCATCAAGGTCATAACATTTTATACAAATAATTGCACTGTGTCCGAGTCTCTGGAGAAGTGTCTATCGGTTAGTCCAAAATGATGCATTCTGGTTGTCATGTAATACTTTTAAGAAAACACTAATAAGTCAGCCGTCTCTATTGTGTGTTAACTTTGGCCTGAAACACACCAGTCTTATGATGCATTGGAAAGTTGTCTAATTCTTTCTTCAGTCTTCTCTTACAAGAATCTGTGCATCTTGTCACATTGTCACAAAAGTAAGAAATAAGGTGTAGTATTGTGATGAGCTGCTAAAGTGCACCAGCATTATTTATTTCCTGTTACTAGTCTTCCAGGGCTGATAGGTTGTAATGACTTGTACCAAGTGGCATTTAGTTCCATTGGAACTGATCTTTTGGCACAGCACAGCACCACCCCTCCCCTCAGACAGTCCTTTCCCTGAGCCTGAAAAAGGGGTTGAGAAAAAGGAGACAAAATTCAAAATAGAGGGGTCACAGGGCAGATGATAAAATCATTATTGTAAATACAAAAATGATACCGAGAGGGACAGAAGGTAAAAATTAAAAGAAAGTCAATGCATGTGAAGCTGAACTTTGGATATTGGACAAGACAGAAAACCTAAGTCCTGTCCAAGATCTTCAGTGGGTCTAACAGAGAACTGGGCCGATGTTTTCGTTATCTCTCCTCCTCAGATTTCAGACTCCCTCCTGTAGCTCAGTGGGTCTAGCGGAATGGCAGTTTGCAGCATATCGAATCCAATTTGATTCTCTATGTCCAAGACGCACAACATGTCGCTCGGCTGTTCCTGGAACCTCTCCTGGAAATCTACAGGGGCTGTCCTTTCCTCTCCTTCTCCTCCATCTCGCTTTCGAAGGCCATCCTCGATATCCTCCTCTTCGCCACAATGTAAGGCAACCTCATTCTCATAACAGAAGGCGCTGGGGGAGTGAGGGGGCATGAGACGGTGGGAGGTTTTGGGGCTCACGGGAGACATGGAGCGAGAAGATGCTGAGGAGGACCTGCTTGCCATCTCACTGAGTTCTCTGGCACTACAGTTTGGTGTGGATGGCACTATGTAGGTCTTGTGGAAGCGGGAGTAGTCAACGTGGTAACGGTCTTGCTTTTCGAATACTACAGGCTCAAACCTCTGGCCCCAGAGGATCTCTCGGGCAAGGTACGAACTCCGGGCCTGGGTGGTCATAGCTGTTGCTTCCACCATTCCCTCCAGGATCACTACAATTTCAAAGTCCTCTTTTTCTAGGTCTGCTCTGCTCATGCTGTACAGTGGACTCTGCTCATCGATTTCATGGACAATGATCAGGGGGGACACAAGGAAGAGCCTGTCTAAGCCTGCATCGTAGCCCACGTTGATGTCTGTTTGTTCTAGAGGGACGTATTCTCCCTCTGCTGTGACGTAGGGTCTGATGAGCTGGGCTCGTACATGAGCCTCGACAATATGGCTCTTCCTCAAGTTGCCTAGTCGCCACATCAGGCACAGTTTTCCATCCCTGAGAGCAATAACAGCATTGTGAGAGAACAACAATGTTTCTGCCCTTTTCTTGGGCCGCACCATCTTGGCCATGATGGTGCCAATCATGAAAGAGTCAATGATGCACCCCACAATGGACTGGACAACTACTGTTGCCACAGCAACAGGGCACTCCTCAGTCACACAACGAAACCCATACCCAATGGTAGTCTGTGTCTCTATGGAGAAAAGAAAGGCCCCCACAAAACTGTGCACATGAAGAATACATGGTTTCCACTCTGAACCGACCTTTCTCTGCCCTGATCCACCTCCAGGGCCACCATTATTTCCCCCAGCTGAGGAGGTTCCAGGCTGTATGTCAAAGTCCCCATGGGCTAATGCAACCCCCCAGAAGACCAAGCCAAACAAAAGCCAGGAAACCAGAAATGCTGTGGTGAAGATCATCAGCATATATCTCCAGCGGATGTCTACACATGTGGTGAAGATATCAGCCAGGTAGCGACGTGGCTTGTCCTCCATGTTGGTGAAGACCACATTGCACTGCCCATTCTTCTTCACAAACCGGCTTCTGAGGTGTCCTAGGCCCATGGTAGAGATTTTGGGCCCATTGTAGCTGCTGTCCATCTCTCGCAATGCCAGCGTTCCTCCGCCCACACCTGTTCTGCCCCCTGTGCCACCAATGGAGCCCACAGTGCCTGTCCCACTCAGCAGGTGCTGGTGTCTGCTCAGGGAGCTGTGGCCGTTGTGGAGCCCAAGGCTGGAAATTTTGAGACCATCATCGTCAGTTGACACAATGCTGTACCTGGGGAAGCACATAATTCATAAAGCAGCAGTGAACAAGAACAAACAGGAAGTACAAATACAAGTTTTGCGTTCCAGCTGAAGCTTGGTCCGTCTTACAGAAAAACCATATAAATGACCCTAAGCATTACTCTGAAGCGAAAGAACTCAGACGTCACTAAATTGGTAACGTGGCCAATTTATGTATGGCCTTCTCCACTTGAAAAGATGTAAAACCTCTGAAGGTGTTTATGTATTACAGATTGCAGTCATCAATGTAAGGATTACTATTTGCCCTTGAGGGTGTCTGGACATTGTGTGACTGCTCTAATAAGCATGCTAAGAATTGAATGTTTTCGGTAAATTAATTGACAGCTGGAGTGCATGAACTGAAAACTGAATTAAAGGATAATTTAATTTCTTTTGGTGTCTACCATATGTTTTCCCCTCATTAGTCCTTCAGTGAATGCTGAACTGGCATTAGTGTTTGTCTAAGCAGAAAATGAAATGGACCTAACATGATCAGCACCTGCTTCCCTTTAGGAGAGAGACTCCTCACCTGTTTACACGCACTGTTCCCATTGCACTGGTGATCATTGGGCTCTTGGCCTATGGGTGATAACTGGGGCTCAGCTGGGTGCTTGTCAGCCAGCTGATTGGATAGATGGAAGGTGTTGTGGCAGGCAGCCTCTTGTGAGGGGTGGGGGCAGGCTATTCATAAAGATTGAGGACTGGCATGGTGACCAGCAGCAAGGCGTCCAGGATGGTGTCACCTAAGAATACTTCTACATACAGCAAGAGAGGATAGAACACCTTCAAACTCTGCAGTTCTTTTCATTGTGATTTTACGTACAGTGTCACTAGGTAACACAAATGCATTGTTGTTAACTGTAGCATTTTTTCACAGTACTGCTCCTGTCCAAAAATATATTCTATATTGTAGTATTATATTTTGGTGTGATAGCGTGTCAGCCATGGCTATGCTGTCCAAGCACAGAGTGTCACTGTAATCGCTAAATTTTTTTTTTTTACATCAAAATGACTCACCGATCAGTGTGAATTCAGCGTAGATCTTACCACCAAAACAAAGAACAAAATGTTTTCTGTTGACTGTGGTTGTAAAAGGTGAAAATTTTACTTTTGTAAGGTTAAAATTGCAGTGAAACGGAAAACAACATTAGCACCATCTTTTTTCATTTAAAAATGAGGTGATGCTCATGTGGCTGTATTTTGCTTTATGCAATTGCTATTCAGGCAGAAATAAAGTACAATATTTAAAAGTACAATATTTAAGTGTTTCTCTTGTTCCCCACAATTAAATGTATCAGTGGAAGATATACTACATAAAGATGGGCAACTCAATTAACTGTTATTTTTATTGTGTATTGTTATGTAGACTAATGTATTATAGACAAAGGAGTGCTTCTTATTCAAGTCAGTTTGTTCATTTTAACACAAACCTGTACTGGGTTACTGTGTTGTTTAGCTATCACCCGTTAATATATTTTTGATATTATTTTATTAGCTTCATTATTACCTAAGTATTGTTACTTTTATAAAGCAAGTATTTCCACTGCTTTTAAAGTAAACCGGGTGAGACATTTAAACTGCAGAGTTTAATTAAAGGCATCTTCACATTAGTACTTCCTGTCTATAATGCTTCCATCGCTGGTTGCCCCTTCTAGGCTGCCAGCTGAGCCTGCTACACTTCAAACACAAACATTATAATCGGAAACTCTTCAATAAATACAATCAATCTAATAAACAAATGAAAAATTCATGGAATTGCTAAATTCTACTTTAGTTGTTAATGGTTTATATATAATAGCTAAACTTTCAGGTAAACTACAGGAGCAAATGTGGCTTACTGATCACCCTGCATTTACTAAGTTACTCTGTTAATGTTTATATGCAGATGATTGACTGGATTTGCAATGTTTTGATATTGATGATGATGGTTGCATCCACAGCCCTTAAAAAGGATAAGCGTTCAGGTAATGGAGAGAATGGAATGGGTGGACGATTTTCCATGAGAAAAAAATTGTCAGGGAAATACATGCTAAAATTAGCATTATTATTTTACAACTTTGATGCACAGTTAATGTTGAATGCAAGTATTAGATCTGACAGGTTTGGTAATGGACGGAAGGATGGCTGCTTCTTATTTAGTATTTGACAAATGTATGTGTTGCTGGAAACAAAGCTTCTCTTGCATTCCTGCACATTTTTAACATTCATCAACTTTTTGATGCACAAATCTCACATTATGAAATGTGAAGCATACGGAGCACAGATAGTTCCTTTCCCCCTCCAACCTTGTTGCAATACACAAATATAAAATGAATCTGCACTGTGCTCAAAAGAAACCTGAACTTATAAAGAATACGTTATCTGGTTAGGAAGCAGTTGTCATTGTTCAGCATAGTTTTATGATGAGAGCATAAAAATGATAACTGTTACCGCTGTTAAATTATGACGTCTTTATTTTAAGTAATTATACCACTTAAATTTCAATTGAAGTTGCTACATGATATACTAATTACTAAATCTGCTAAAAGCAAATATTAGAAATAACCAACAGTAACATTAAATTCCTTTATTTTATAATTTTCTCTCTGCATTATTATTCTAGAACTCACGTATTAGAATAACAGACTGTTAAGGCTTTCCTTTATAAATACATACTAAAAAAATTATTCTTTCATGTCTAGAGATGTGATATTGAAGCATAATTTTTCCTTTGTAAAGAAATGACAAAATGTGGCCTGTATGCAGATGGTATTTAATAAAAATTATCTGCTGCCAGACTTGTTAGTATCCTGTGGTGGCGTGCGTGGAGTAACGGGTGACACAGACACCCTCGCTGTCTACCAAAGCACAGCCACAATTTGTTGCGCAGCTGCATCGTGGTGCCTTAGTCAACAGGAGGAGCCTGCGGCTCCTGTTTCACCTCTAGTGTGAAAACCACGCTCGGTAGCTGTGGGCGGATGGGGTGAAAAAGGTGGGTGAATGTGTTTCAGGTGAGAGTGAATGTGTGGACGCAGGAAAAGCAGGACAGAAGGATGGAGAATAATTTTCTTGCTGGGAGGGAGGGATAGTATCAGTGCTCTTCTGATAAAAACGAGACGTGGTGCCACAAAACTGGCGATGGTGACCTGCAGGAATTGGCATAGCAGCAAACAGAACGCACTCTAGATTGCCTCAAGAGCAGACTGGCTGTTGTCTAAGTCAAATGCAGGGCTCTTTAATACTTTGTTTGCCTTACTATGGACCAGCACCTCTCACACCTGATTGAACATGTTCGCTCAACAAACCACTTAGTCCAATTGATTGGGCTATTACAGGATTCTGACCTGGTTACAACAGAAGGTTATAAAAGCATGTTACATAAAAAATAACATATATTTCCTCAATATAATCTTGATTTATTCATGACTATATTGATGCAAAGCAAATAAAAAACAGTTATTTTATATACTGGTACAGTTACGATCTATTTAATACAGATCAACAATTTAAACAATAGTAGCATTTACCAGGATAGAAGTCTATTAAGTAACACTTCTACAACAGAATACAAATACGTCTAAATATAGTAATAAAAAAAATTAAATCAGAAGCTTGTGTTGGTTCGAGTAGAAGCTAAGCAGGCACAAAAACCTTCACTCAGCTGGTCCTAACAACCGGGGCAGAGAATCACAAATGAAACGTTCTACATCAGATAATGACTTTTCCAGTGGTGCTTTCAAAATAGCACCAGTGTCAAACTTGTAACATTGCACAAAACATTAGGGGCTGTTCCACTGATTGAAACATTAATTTAAACTGAAATTCTTGTGTGTTCTATTAAAATGTCATGTTGGCATTGAATTGGTTATTTTAATGTAGTTTGATACAGTAAGCTGGCAAATATGACTTTCAGCCAAGGTTGTTTAATTATGTGATGTAATTTGTATTAGTTTTAGCCACCTTTGAACACTTTGGTCTGACAATTCTGACAATGTCTAAATTGCTATCATTAACTCAGCTAGTTTTTCCCCCCCACTTTGTGCCAATGCTGCATTTTAGCCAGGGTTCAGGGGGCCATTAGCATTTTCTTTGAATAAATGCCTTCTTTCTCTCTTTGTTAGCACACTCACTTCTCTGAGTGTTTGAAAGGCAGAAGTTCAGTGTCAGAGCTGAACACGAGATGAGAAGAGGAACTGCCTCTATAAGGGTCCTGTTCTGTAACAGGCCTGTTAGAGTCATGTAGTAGCCATGCAACAGTCCTGCAATAGCCCTGTAAGAGCTGAGGCTCTGGTTTGTAATGCCAGCCAGTGACAACAAGCCTCTTGAACTCAAACAACTGAGGTACCTATAGCATCTTACTTCTTACGTTCAATCCTGTTGCAATGCTGAATATAGGAGAGAGGGGTTCAAAACAGACAATGGGGCTATACACACAGGAACAGTGTTCAAAACCCCTCCTGCCACTTAAAAAAGAAACTACCTCTATTGAAGGCTATGCACATTTTATACGACTGAGTCGTAGGCTACACTGTATAACATACAGCCCAAATATCTGCAACCTAGCTTTCGACATACTTGTCACATATTGAAGGAAACTGACTCCAGGATGTTTATGTAATTTTGCATTATTCTTATATAAATCCTACGCATGGGTGAATTTCACTCTAATTCCTGGGCAATTTTTTTACATTAGCAATCACATCTTAAATTACAAATTCTCGACAACAGCCAGAAAAGGCTGCTTTTTGTTCTTCTAACATAAGTACAGAGGAGAGGAAGGCATTTTGTTATGAAGCAGGGTACTTGGTGAACCTATGTGGTCACTAATTTGTTTCTGACAGATGCTGAAACCAGCACTTTAACAACGTGGATTTAGTGATGTATGTGTTTTAATTTTTTCAAACAAATAGCTTAATCCATTCAGTGTCTGCTGGGATGATTTACAGGATAAATGGTGGACACTGCTGACCTTCACGAGGTTCATTAGAGGGATGGCTGATTTTTAAATGATGCTGTGGTGCTTTGTTGGCTGTGATTGCATGAAGCATGATGGTTTTATCAAGGGCATGTGCTAATAAGAAAGTTTTTTTATATGACAATGTGAGAGAATTATTTTATACTGGTGATCCTTTAATGTGGAAAATGTTTACATTCTGTAGCATTTTACACTTTATGAATACAATGAGCACACTATTGTCTAAACCAACTGCAGTGCAGAATATTGATTTAAAGCATTTAGCTGTTGGTCTATGATCTGATCCTCTGTGCCTTCCTTCTGTTTAGCTCTATGAAAGGGGTTTTTGCAAAGGTATTATGACTGCTTTTATTTCTCTGTGTTTTGTGCTAAAATGGCACAGAGTCAAGTACAGTGCATTGACAATACCTGATCCTTTCCTTAAACACAGTCAAGCACACTGAAGAGAGCTGCTCCTCTCCTATTTAAACATAGTCAAGTACAGTGAGGAGAGCTACTTACTCCTTTCCTACTTAAACACAGTCAAGCACAGTGACAAGAGCTTCTCCTCTCCTTCTTAAACACAATCAAGCACAGTGAGGACAGTTGCTCCTGTCGTACTTAAACATAGACAAGCACAGTGAGGAGAGCTACTTACTCCTCTCCTACTTAAACCTATCCAAGTACAGTGAGGAGAACTGCTCCTCTCCTTCCTAAACACAGTCAAGTACAGTGAGGACAGCTGCTCCTGTCCTACTTAAACATAGTCAAGCACAGTGAGGAGAGCTGCTCCTGTCCTACTTAAACATAGACAAGCACAGTGAGCAGAGCTACTTACTCCTCTCCTACTTAAACCTATCCAAGTACAGTGAGGAGAACTGCTCCTCTCCTTCCTAAACACAGTCAAGTACAGTGAGGACAGCTGCTTCTGTCCTACTTAAACATAGTCAAGCACAGTGAGGAGAGTTGCTCCTGTCCTACTTAAACATAGTCAAGCACAGTGAGGAGAGCTACTTACTCCTCTGCTACTTAAACCTATCCAAGTACAGTGAGGAGAACTGCTCTTTTCCTACTTAAACACAGTCAAGCACAGTGACAAGAGCTGCTCCTCTCCTTCTTAAACACAATCAAATACAGTGAGGACAGCTGCTCCTGTCCTACTTAAACATAGTCAAGCACAGTGAGTAGAGCTGCTCCTTTACTACTTAA
>JABJVR010000077.1:2311903-2343001 GCA_025773905.1 Chitala chitala
TGCTCCTTTCCTACTTAAACACAGTCAAGCACAGTGAGGAGAGCTGTTCCTCTCCCACTTAAACACAGTCAAGCACAAAGAAATCCTTATTCTTGAACCATTCTTTCTCTTAAATATATTTATAAGATGGTGCCTGCTATCTTCACTGTTGTGATTATAAGAGAAAGTAGCGACTTATCATTTGAAGATCAAATGTAACTGGTAGTTCCTTACAAATAAAATCATAACCATTGACAAATAAAGAACAGTACAGGGGTAGATGAAAGCTTTTACAATGACAGACCACGAAAAAGGCCATTTTTAATTGACAAAGATTTTGTTTTCACTCACGCTCAAAATTTATGTTCACACCACTGCGGTATGCATCAAGGTGACCAATTAGGCAGACGTACAGACATGACTAAGTAGCATTAGCTGAAGTGCTCCGTCTGTCCAGGAAGAGCAGAACATAAAATGGCAGAAAATTAGGTGCCCTTGATGTTGGCTGATACCACATCATCAGAGACTAATAAATAAACACGGTTTGTAATCAGCAGTCAAATGCACAACCATAGCTGTAGGACCATATTGATCACTGACACTTTCATGACTAAACGCAAACGGCTCTACTCGATGTATCAGTAGTGTGCTAACAGGGAAAGGGTAATTGCGGCTCTTGATCTGACTTGCGATCCTGCAGCAGAGCTGTAGAAGTATGGGTCAGCCGTTATGTGGTGACGCACACTTGGCAGCACACGGCGACGCTGGCACAGAAGGGCTGGTGTTTTGCGCTGTTATTTTTAATGTTGTGTTAAATCCTTACAACAAAAAAGGGGGAGATGCAAGTCTTCAAGCTTGTTTTCCTAAAACAGTGGAGGATTTAAAGAGTTATGAAGGGCACAGTAGATATACAGAAAACCAACACTAGCTAATTGTCCATCATCTCTGTTAGTGGATAAAATGTATAAGATAGAATGTTTTTTACATGCTCTGAAAGGTTTAAAAAAAAAAAAGTTTATTGCTCTTGTAAAAAAAATGATTTGTATAATGTGCATTCTCTGTAAGCTGCTTGGAGTTCAAACAATTTCAGTGTCTCTTGCCTCTTGTTAAGTTAAAGTTTACGTACTAAACACAATTTTTTGCTCAGTTTGTTTCCCTGTCTTCATTCACCTGTTTCCGCCACAGGCCCAGCAGAACTGGAAACAGGTACATGCAGCCTCATACATTAACATCTCATTTCATGGCTCAAAGCCAACGATACTTACAACTGATTTTGTAAACCACATTCACACAGTCATATACGGTCATTTACTGGAACTGTTTGTGGTTAACTACATTGCACAAGGGTACAACATCAAAGTTTGTTCTGGTTTGACCTGGAAACCCTCGGGTTATCAATCCAACTCCTTAAAAAATATCAGACCCAATGACTCTTACCTGTAAGAGCACCTGTCCATTAGTATTTTCTTAGTTCATCACCTTGCAGTATCTATTTGTGATTCAGATGCAAAGCTATTTTTACACTCATATACATATAAAAGTAAATGAAAAATTTAGTTATTTAATTAAAAAAATTTTGTTAATACATTCATTGGCCTACAGGAAAACTGTTTGACTGCAGTGCACTCTACCAGAATTTCACTGGTCTCCAGGAGCAGCCTTGACATGTATTTTCTTTGCAGTGAACATAAGACTTCCATCTTCTTTAGTGACAACAGGGTGTTAAATAGCAGGTTCAACACATTGTCAACAATGATACTTCAAGACAAGAAATTGGTGAGATTGTATAGAAGGCTTCAGAACCCAGGCTGGATGGGACTTAGACATACTGTCAATCACCACCTGTCTCAATGCAATGGAATGTGGGCTAAAGCAGTCCTTGACTGATAATGCATGGCACTTACACCTACCATAGGTTTCAGATCCTAAAATCTCCCATCACCACAAGGGAATGAAAAATCAACAACAGTAAGACAATAAATCTGGTCGTTCAGAGAACGTTATTATAATTATGCAACAAAGTAGTCCTTCTTGACGTAGAATTGCGGTAATTAAATGTTGATAGCGGTGTTTAGCTGTTTCCATGGGAACTTTGCTCCTTAACAGACTGGTTAAATATGTCAAATTGAGACGATTTAGTGCACTAGAAATAGAGGAATGGAGAGGGAGAGGAGGGACATGATGGAGGGGAATAAGTGCACTAAAGCGAGTGAGTCATAGAGAACAGGACTGATTCACCAGGCTGCATGGAGGTGCTGAATCACACACAGGACATTGGGCTTCTACTCTGCTGTTTCTGACTGAATTTGTGGGAGATCAAGGCATCGCAACCCAGTTGTACTTGACAAACTGTGCTTTTGATCCAATTCACTGTTTAACTTTTCACAGCCCACTTTTTCTTCTAATCTCATACCTCTTGCCTCATTCCATTATCCCTACTGATATTTTGTTGATTTATACTATTCTGTTTTTTTTAGTCTCTCACCATCCCTTTCCACATCAGAAAACTTGATGATTCAAATTTACAGTATGCAGCACAATGGTGATGATAAGACAATGATTCAGACAAGAACTGGAGAGTCACTATTAGCTGTCGCCTTGCACTGAAAAGCAGACATAGGTATAATATTTAACTGGTGTGATTTGACAAATCTGAGATGGACAAAATTGCCTGATGCCAAAGCTTTGCACCTTGGACTGGTTTCTCTTTGCAATTTCTTGGCATGTCACCTAGTGCTGTGATTAAGTCTCCAGTTTGAATGAGGTGCCATGGAAACCTCTGTTACACAACATTGCAAGACCTTTAAACCTCCTATTACTATTCAGTTTTTCTGATGAAGCCTTTATATAATTTGATACAGTGTTACTAATATGTACATACTGATATTATTGTACAATGACTTATGTTATTTCTAAATATAAAACAGCTCTCTTGGACTCACAAGTACACAAACCTAGTTTTTGTCCTTAATTGGCACAGCACCTACTTCTCTTGAAAAATAACAGAAAGAGAGCGAGGCTGTACATATATGTATATGAGACTGTGCCTGTGTGCTTTTGTGCCAGTATTGTTGTGAAATCTTAATCCTTTAAATTACATACAAACCGCATCTTAATCTCATAATGCAAACTGTGACATAACAGGTATGTTGCAATCAACTGACCTGGCTTTATTCTCTGAAAGTACCAAAAAAAAAAATCTAAAAGTAAAGATAAATGGACATTAATGTATCTCCATGAATGTTGTGTGCTAAGGCTCATCATAACAAACATGCCCGATTAACTCTTATCTCGCCCTATTGGGGCTACGTCATGATACACACATACACAACTGTCAGCAACAGCAGATAAACTTTAAATTTGCCAATCTTATATCTTAGTACAATATCCCCTGATGTCAGCCTGCAGCACTGAATGTTGCTGTTAAGGACCAAAAAATGTTTTTATAAGCCATCGCTAGCCCTTTTGTACATGGAACCAAAAATAAAGGAATATGAATAAATGTATTTGGAGGGACTGTTTTTTCTTACTGCCATAGAATAAAACAGCAGGTCTGAGCAGGGGCTTGATGATTGAAAGTCTAACACTGTCTGTGTCCAAAAGGCAACATGACAAGAGACATGCACAGGTGCTCAGTTCCAGTCTCCCACGCACACACCTGAGACATGTTCTATGCGGTCACTTTCTAGTAAGTGATGTGACAGTCCCTCACACAGAACCTAGGGGAATTATGACTGTTAGGTTGTCAGGTACCCTCAGATGTTCATATATTGTTCATATATGGTGGAAGTGATACAAAGTACAAGGAAGCCCCTAAACAGAGGGGAAAACAGTTATCATTTACACAAAAACATTTACAGTCAGTCCTTCTGCTATGAGTTGGTGAGAATGTCTATGTGAATGTCACAGAGTTACGCCTAATTTACAGTGCAAATCAGCAGTAACAGTTGTGCTGTCAAGTGCCTCACAGGAGTTCTGTACTTTGCAGACCAGCGCTGATTGTCACATATCAGCACAGTTACATAACAAGCTTTCATTAAATTTGATATACCGGTATGCTTTAATTCATCAAATGGTCATTACAGGTTTATAGTCATACACTTTATGATTAATAATTATGAAAAAAATTGCTTAGTACATAATGTAAATTGTGCTGTATTATGTTCATGTATATCCAGAGAATCACAGAAATTTCCAGGGAATGGCATAAATCCAAGAGCTGGCAAAATATGATTTACATAATTCAGTTTGATTTGTGTAAATACATTTCAGTCATTGTACTGTGAATTGGCTCATTTCTCCAGAGATCTTGAGACACTTTGTATGTGATACTCATAGCAAAGCCCATAATTAACAGCACAGCCTTTAATAATAATGTGTAATTGTATGGAAATGAAGCCGGCTGCAGATTCACCACATCTTGCAGCAGGTTCATGCAAGCTGTGTGTTTTGCTGCAGATTCACGTGACTCTTGCGCCAGTCTGCAGGTTGTCACAAGCTGTCTATCAGGCTGTAGATTCACCCATGCACCAGGCCCTGCAGATCGCTGCCTTTTGGCTGGCAAGGCCCTTCATTGTGGATTTGTGTCTGGGGTCCTGTGCTTGAACTACACAGACATCACGACCATTCCATACTGTCTGCACAGGATGGGAAGGGCTCAAGGGTGACAGAGAGCCCAAATCCACATGGAACACAACATTGTTGTAATTCTCAACTTAACTGTCAGCAGCCCTCCTGTGTTTCAGCTGAATGAGTGCACGGTGTTCTCAAAGTACTACACCTGGAGAGTCCTTTGTGTCTCACAAACAGGATACAAAACCAACTTGAACTCTGCATTCTCACAGCAGTGCTTCTACATTCTGTGTAAGGCAGTGTCCAGAGTTTTTAAAGAAGCGATCTGTGTCAGTCTGACTCCATTATTCTGATCACAAAAACTCTGCTTTGACTTAAAGTTCTTCAGTTTTCATCATACATATAATGCGTTCTTGGTGTGGTTACTGATACGTAGCTGGTGCTTTCAAACACAAGGTAAGAACAGTGACTATGAAAAGTTAATAGGCTGAGGACTGCCATAATGTGCAGTGTGTCACTGTCAAATAGAACTGCTTCACAGATCAAATGTCCACTCCTGGACAGCAACACTGTATGTGTGTGCGTGTCTGTGTGTGTGCGTGCGTGTGTGCATTCACACGTGTGTGTGTGTGTGCGCGTGTGCGTGCGTCTGTGCTTTCACACGTGTGTGTGTGTGTGTTTCTTGAACTGTACATTAAAAAGCAATTATGGCTAAAGAAACATTGCTTAAAATGAAATTATACTTAATCATTTTAATGTGTATGGCAAATATTGAAAGTGGTATGTAAACAGTTTATTAAACAGAAATTGTGGAAATAATCTGATTGTATTTCTAAGAAGTTTTTTTTTGTCCATTGTTTCAGGTACATAAGATGATATGCGTATAGAGTAACCACTTACACAAACCAACATTTCAGACATTGATCTAAATAACCACTGTATTAAATAGTTCAAAAGAGGTGTGCACGGTTAACTGGCAACAATGCTGTCATAAGGCCGTAAGAGAATGCTGGTTCAATTCCCTGATGTCGATTTCCTTAACACACTCCAGCAAACCATTAACATGTCCATTCGTTTACTGCTTGATTCCTCGTGGCAGTTGAAAGACACGTCAATACTATAGTCAAATTAAACATTAAAATGCACTGCTACAAAAGACTCCAACTGCGTCTGTTACTTTGGTAAGATTATGACGTTATACTAGACACCACTCATATTGTTCTGAGCGTTTATGTGGTTTGTTATGCACTGTAAAATCTAATGAGTTGACTTTAGTCAAAAAAGCATGGAAACCATCCATCCATTCATTATCTTAACCGCTTATCCCTGGTGAGGGTCGCGGGGAAGCCTGGAGCCCATCCCAGAGCACATAGGGCGCAGGGCAGGGGACACCCAGGGCGGGGCAGCATGGAAACCAATTCCCTTAAAATTTTTAAGCACAAACCTGTACTTTATTCAAGTAAAATGGATTCAACGTGACATTCCGAATCTATTTTAATAAATAAAGTCTACAACCCTGCTCTCGTTTGATCATGAATCTTGTGATATAGGCCACCCATTTTGAACAAGTAAGGTGTATTTAAATTTCTTTACAGTGAACTTTACATATTTTTCCAATAACATTAAAATTTTTGATTATATACGTACGGTTTCTTATGGTGCGGTTTCTTACACGTACGGTTTCTAGTAAGTTTTAATATGCTCTGAGTCCGAGTCTGAAGTTGCTTTCCTGTCCATTGCCGATAAAGAAACTAAATATCACAGATATGATGTTACTCGGTCAAGACTTCGGGCACATTGGCAATAATTAGTGAGCATAACTGCAAACGTTATACCAAAACTGGACGTTCAGTTTACTGCATTAAGTTCGCTAGAATGACACAAATTTTTATGTTAGGGTTAGGGGTCTAGAACTATAGCTATTGTTATAGTACACATTTACTTCGTAAAAAGTTATGAAAACATGTACTTGAATGAATAAATCGATTAATACACTGGAAAGTGTGTTAATCGAAGTTTACGTCGGTGTTTTAAAGACCAAACGATCAGAAAAAATATTAACCTGTAGTTAACAGCGGTGCAAATAATGTTTCCGAATAATTTAACTTTTAAATAGACGAAAATAACGTTCAGATAAAAATGTAATCACAATCCATTAATTAACCACAGTTTCTATCTTAAACACCCTTTAAACGGATTTCAGCATTCTTACTTTATAAAAACTCCCTTTAACCTACCACAGAATAAAATTCAAGAAGTCTAGAACAAGTATCCCGTTATGAACGGTGTAGTCTTGAGTTTTAATATAACGATGACAATTATTTCAGTAAACAATATTCTAACACGAACAATGAGCAGCAATTGGAATTTTAAGTAGTAACAGTCCGCGATCCCGCTATGCTTTCTCAAACACAAGAATGATACTGTAGAGAATGATGGAAAAAAAAACTACACTGACAAATGGTTGGACAATATGTGAACAATACACTCTCACCTGCTATGCCAAATGCTCGTCCTTTTGTTACAACACCTGAAAACAACCAGTTCTTAAAAATTGTAGTCTCTCCAAAAACCAGGTAAGTAAGATTCTTCGCAGAACGAGAAATCGGTATCCTGTACCCTGTAGCAAGGGAGTCAGTGTTCCTCTCAAGTACCGTGTTCTCAGTGTGCGCCAGTTTATTTTCTGTTAATGTTTACAGATCTGAACAAATTGCCTGCTTGATCGGCAATTATCCTCATTCCCAGTGCAATATTTGTCTTCCGCTATCAATTAATGACAGTATTCGATAAGCCCCTCTCTCACGCGCTCCCTCTTTTCCCGTTCCCATTGGAATCACACTTGTCTCTCTCACAATCCCCTGTCCATCTCCATCTCTGTAAGTGTGTGGGTGCGGGAGAGGTGCTAGGGAGGGAGAAAGAGCCTGTCAAATTGATTATGTCTCTGTTTGTGTAGAATTGTGTGTGTGTGTGTGTGTTTCCCATTTGTGTCTGAGCACTGTCTATGTACACACTTTCTTTATGAGTGTTCGTTCTCTCCTAATGGAAGTGGTGTACTTACCCAAAAGTTCTGTCCAGAGTTGTAGCCTACAATAAACACGAACGCGGGTTAGCATTCAGACAGCTCTGGCTGACAATAGTGCAGTGCATGAAACGGCAAGAGGTTTGAACCTGATGTAATCAGTATATTTTAAGCAATTTTGTGCCTGAGCTCCACCAAGGCTTAGCTTTGATGTTGAATTTACACCTGCTCTCATTAACTGCATCAGGACAAGGTGTTTTACTTAAAAAAATAAAGTGCACACAAAGCCTTGAATGTCATGGTCTGGTCGTGATTTCTGCTTCCTAGATCCTGGTTTCCCCTACTTAGTCCCTGTTCTGGGGTATTCCAAGGCAGGTTTTTCCCTTCTCTACCTTCTCACTGGTCCCTCTCACCTGCACCCATTTTCCACCCATTTTTCTCGTCAATCCGAGTACTTAAGGAGGTACCTGGGCTCTCACTCCTTGCCTGCTTGTAGGGTCTTCAAGCCAAGTTTTAACCTACCCAAGCCAGGTTCTGGGCAATAGAGTTTTGGGAAGATACTTTAATTCTCCAGGTTAGTCTCCTGGGGTTGGCCCTGCCTGTCGTTTTGGTTCACAGACTCCTTGCTGGCACTTGCCACACAGCTCTTGCAACCATCCATGATCTCCTCTGTTAAAGCCTTGATTCTGGTGTTCAATTAAAGACCTTTCAAAAACTGTTATCTGGTCTGTCGTGTCTGCGTTTGGGTCCGTTTCAAGAACGTGACCTTTCGGCCCTGACACTGAACCTGTCTTAAAGCTCTTAGTTAAACCAATTTATGTCACTAAATATAACATTATTTGGTAGTTCCTAAATTGATAAAATCACACTTTTCTGTAACAGATCAAAGCAACAAAGGTGAATTACATTTGACGAGGTAACACCAGGACGTTTTTCCCAGAGTCTCACAGTGCAGATAATGTACCCAAAGAGTTCGGGATTAGTCTACAGCAGCCGTTTATGTACAGAGCAGAAGCTGCAATTGTTCAACGCTCCCAAAAGTGCAGCAATTTCACACTCGGCTGTAAGAGATTTCTATCGCTATTAGATGCTTGGATGGTGTAAGTTAATTAAACTCTTTTGGAATTAGTTACATAAAATGAAGCCATTTTAATTCATGTGGAATTACGCTTTAATAAATGTCATTACTTTTGAAATGTATAGCTCGAGCGGTTAGCATTAATGCCCTATTATAATACAGTGTAATACAAAAGACTGGTGGAGGGAAGTGGTCAATTAAAGTACATTTTAAATGAAATTCATATTTCCACCTTGCATAATACCCAAGGGCATAACGTCTTTTGTGGTATTGAAAAAAATGAAGACAATATAGATTTGCACAACTCTACAAAAAAAGTCAATGCATGACAACATGTTCTTCTGTACATGACTTTGGGATGGGTAGGCGATGAGAGCAATCATTCACGGGCACAGAAGCCCACGTGAAAACCCCGCGCTAAGCGTGCGTCTGTGTCCCTGTGCTTACGAAGCCGTCTTCGCTCCTTACAAGCAGCACTATCTCACAGTCCCCGCATACCCCCACCCACAGACTGGGACCTGCTCCCAAGCCTTTATCTCTCCTCCAGCACACTGCCTCACTGTCAAAGCCAGTTAGCCTCCAAACACACAAAAAATAAAAATATTCAGCCCACCCGCTTCTCACTCTTTCTCTATTTAATGCGGTCAGAGAAGCGATCGTGACCTTTTATACTACTGTAAATATTTCTATTCTGCCACTTACAGCTCTACTTTCAACACAGAGCCGGTCTTGAAATGCACTGTTTGGATGGCAATCACTTTTTTTCCATGAATATCTTATTTATTTTAATGTGATCTGATCTGATACAGAAATTCATTTCAGTAAAAGGCTTTTAGGCTACCATGCTTATTTGCTGGAAATAGGTTTTCATCAATGGTACTTAACCTTACTTATAAATTTAAACTAGGGGTCTGCAACCTTCACTATGAAAAGAGCCATTTTTGATCTGTCTCCCATTACAGGGAATGGTACTGCAGAGAGACGAAAGAGTCGATTGCAGCTCCAGAGCCGTGGGTTGCTGATCCCTGATTTGAACTACCGTACAGGGATCAGATTGAGGTGAATAGCTGGTGGGTACACTGTTCTGTTGTGGTATCTCCTCTTGTCACCATTGCATTGCTCTCAGATATTTTCTTATCTTTTTCTGCCTTGAACTCAGAGTAAACCCTGAGATTTGTAACTATCAGCAGAGCCAGCCCTGGGCATAGGCCATATAGGCAAATTCTATGGGCACCGTCCATCTATAGGGGCGCCACTTGGTATGAACAGAGCGAGTGGTGGTGGAATTGGTTGCAGTATACAGGGCATCAACTAAATTCTTGCCTAGGGCACCAAATTGGTCAGGGCCGGCTCTGCTTAATAGTATATTTTTGCTAAACATAGTTTTTTGCAAAGTGAAATTCAAATTAACTGTGGACACAGACATTTGCTATGAATGTTAATATTTTGAAAGCTTTAAACTTTTTATTGGAAATTTTGGAAGCTTTTAAAAGTGTATTGCATGACTGCAAAACATTTTCTTTACATTTTTGATTGATGTATTTATAAAAATCAGTTGATGAATTTATTTTGAAACATAGGCGAAAAACGTGTCTTGGTTTAGAACTCCTCAAGATGTTACTGGAAAATATCTGTAGGCCAATAGTTTCTATGGAAACCTTTTTTATTTTCTTCTCTCTCTCTCTCTCTTTCTCTCTCTCTGTCTCTCTCTCTTGCTCCTTCTCTAAATTATACAGTTGAAGCAATTTATTTTTACATTTTCTTTCCAGAAGGAAGAGGTGGGCGTTATGTGTCCAGATGACAGCCAGAAAATGGGGGCGGGGAGGGGGCGGGGCATGTGGAGCAGAAGAGGTGTGTGCAAAAGTTGCAGGTGAGAGGAAGAGAACAGGTAACAAGAAAAGAGACAGAATATTATATGACAAATCTGACAGGCTGAAAGGGCAAGCTGGAAATGATATATGAGAATACTGTCATCCTTGCAGCATAAGGGATTATACTGGTCTATTGTCAGCACAACAACTAATCTTCAAGTCCTGTTGCCTTGCTGTGATTCTAAATTTGGTCATGCTATGATGCTCAGCTGGTTTGTGTTAACAACACTGAGAAATGAACAAACTGAACCAGCTGGGCTGACAGGCAGATTGACAGAACGAGGATATGCAGAACCAGGACCACACCTCCTTGTCATTCATGAGGGAAAATGTAGTGTTAAATAAGGTTTAATGTCATTAAAGTAATACTGAATTTATGATGTATGATTTTACTATGAATTTACACATACAGATGAAGAAGCATGGCATATAAAGGCAAATAACTCTGAGACAGGTTCAGAAAGAATACAATCTACGTTTCAGAAAGACATATTCTCATACATGGACACGTAGCTACAAAGACTACATCTAGTGCAACTAGAGCAGTTGGTAAAACATACACTGTTTGGAAAGAAAGTGTCTTGGAAATGTAAAGGAAGGAAAAACTTTCTTTTTAAAGGAAATAAAAAATACAAGGCAAGATGCCTTTTGAGTATAACAAAGACAAAGGCTAAGAGGAACAGGCAGATGGGCAGGCAGACAGACAGACAGACAGGCAGACAGACAGGTAGGAGGCAGACAGACAGACAGACAGACAGACAGACAGACAGGCAGGCAGACAGATTCAAAAGTAGGAGATGAGTCAGGTGGCAAGGTGACACAAGGGAGGGAGAGTGTTGTGTTTGCGTGCCAGGCAGGGACCACGTGGGGGGCGTTGCAGTGGGAGTGGAGCAGGGGACACTGAGCCCCTGTGTGGAGAGATGTAGGCCTAAGTCTATTAATAGCCATTACTCTGCATTAACAGAAAGAGGAGAAAAGATTTCATAACACGCTAAATTAAGGGGGCGCACTCTTCATCGGCACCATTCTGTCCCTTTAGCCTTTTATATTCGGCCACCTTTACCTTCTCACTTCGGGTAAATAAATAAAGTTTAAATTAAACAATTTAGGCAACATTAATGGTCATCAAAGTACAATATCTATTTTTGACTCATACTAAATAAAACTGCATGGATATCTTCAGTCATAAGATATGTAGGACATAAGTCAGGGGAATAAGCTATATTTAAAGAAAAAATATTTATAATAAAGAAATAAAGCGTACTGCTTGACATGAATTGAACAGAAGATTTTTAAAACTCCAGACACAGCATAAAACCTGTTAAAATATGTTAATAACAGATAAATAATGAGGAAAGTATTACATCTGTTTTAAAAGTACTTCCAAAGGACTTTTACTTTAATCTGTACTTAAAAACTGCTTAGCCAGTTCAAGATTGGGGGTGCCCTGTATTGGAGGCTAACCCTGGCATCAAAGGCCAATCACTCAGAAATACATAAGGAGCAAACTTATTTCTCAAGTCAGTGTTATACCTTTGCATTGTGGGAAGAAACAAAAGTACCCACAGAAAACCCACACAGACACAAGCACATTTGCAGTTCCCATATAATGAGTTTTAATTCATTCAAATTCACTTGGGATGGCTTCAAAGAGTGTATCTAATTGTCATGTTAAGTGTGTAATTATGACTAACCTTTAAGGCCCACACAGTCAAGAAATTTATCCGACCAATATCTACGAAAATTATTAAAATGACTAAAGAAATATTTCCTTGAAAGCTGTATTTTTCCATATGAAGGCAAGATAAAAATGATAGTATGTAATTGTCTTTGCTGTATGCAAAAAAGACACTAAATGATTAGACATTTAATAATTGTAATTGTAGTGCATAACATTTACTGTGGTCCCAAATTTAAACGACATCACCAGATGCATTTCCATGTGCTGAAACTTGTGTAGGGTATGCTGTCTTTAGTGTTTCCTGTGATGAGTCAGGAATTGCAAGCACAGTAGAATTCCAGTCCTAAAAAGCAGTTAATGCTCATTTGTCCTGTGCTGGTCACATCACTCACTGAAGGTCTGAGTGTGATGTGTTCGCTAAAGATCCAATCTTTTCTCCCGGTCAAGTCACATCGAATGGCAGTCTTTTTTGTCGTGATACAGAGGCCTAGTACAGTGTCATACATTGGAGGGCTCATAACATAGGCACTGTATAAAACTTTTTTTAGAGTCTACCTTTATATCCATCATTTGCCAAACAGCATTAATCATGAACATCATCTCAGAAAAATCTTAAAAATAGGTGTTGCCTGTTTAGTGGAGAGACATCAGTCACTGACGAGGTGATGATATTTGTAACACACAGCACCTCCATGGCAAGATGCCCTCATCATTTTTTTCCACCTGGGTGCTGAGTGATAGCTGCCCACTGCTCCCCCAGGGGATGGGTTAAATGCAGTGAACCAATTTTGATGTAACGGTATATGATGTAACGTATACATGCTCAATAACAATAAAAGCTCTTCTTCTAAATCTTGTTCATTAGTCATGCTGGCAGAGACCACAGTCACATAAGATTCATCTGATAGTATTATTAATTAATTTGTCCATTATTTATTAACACAGCCACTGGGGTTGCACAAGCCAGTGCATACCCAGTGCCGATCCCAAGCCCAGGTAAAGGGGAGGGTTGTATCAGGAAGGGCATCCAGCTTAAAACCTGTGCCAAATCATTATGGTGATCATAAACCAGATTTTGATGCTGGATCGGTCCAGGCCTTCATTGCCAATGAGCAGCATAGAGAACACTTTTGAATAATATTCTGGCACTTGATGATGTGACTTAATATCTTAAAGCTGCTTCGATAAAGAAACTTAAAGTTCTTTTTAAGAGAAGATTGGTGCTACAGAACCCTGAGTGAACCTCGTATACAGCAATCGCAATCCTAACTCTGTTAGACCAAAGGAGAGAATTAGAGTTGTGAAGTGAGAAAGATGACTAATTAGCACAAACTAACCAAAGAAAAAAGAGCAGACAGGACACTTGATTTAGTCACATAAAATCCTGAGCCAAACCACACCAACAGAAGCTGCTGTATTTACGAGGGCTCAGAGCACTGGGTGAAGACAATGAGGAGAGTGTCAGTACAAGTCACCACCCCACTTGAACATGCTTTCATTACAATGCCACTGTGCTAGGCTAAAAAACACTTTTAGATCCCATCTCAGCCCATCACCCCAAACCCCAGCTCTGCTAAATGAATTGCATGGCATCTGTCTTGATGTGTTTTTTAAACCAAGAATAATCCATACATCTAAAGACAGCCTCTGTGGTTGTTATGGTTGTGATATACTGACCTGCTGCTTTGGGATGCAGAGCTTTGCTTAACAAAACAGTGAAGGGGATGCTGAAAGCCTTAGGTGGATTTGATAGGGAGAGGCAGAGGAGCACAGGGATGTAATAGTGGAAATAATGAGGGGGTTAAATTTTTAAAAGTCTTGTTGCCATCTCAAGCGGGGAGGCACAGAGACTAGGGTGAACTGTTGCCCCCTTTTGACCCAGGGGTGGACTGGGACGTATGGCAGGTATGGTAGGAGATAGGTACAGCTTTATCATTCAGGAACAAGAATGAGTAGGGGGTTTACAGCACATAAAAGACTTAAGGAAGGGATTATGTCTCTATCTGGCACACAAAGAGCATTTATTTGAAGAGGGTGGTGTGAGTGGGGGTGAATAGTTGGTTGGTTGGGACTCAAGAAAAAGACAAACCAGTCTGAGGAAAAGGGGAACATGTAATGTGAAGACAGTCAGATGGAGAACTGATGAGGGGGGTAAAGGTGCAAGAGTTTATTAGTTCTAGAGGAGACAAGAAAAAATATGGCACTGTATTACCATTTGTACTAAAGAAAACACTACATTCTGGAACATATCTCAGACAAAATGTAGTGCAAAAGTGCGTGACCAAGTCAATATATAATTGTTCAGATCTGCATTAAATTTAGTGGACAATGCATACCTTGTCTCACATCACAGCTGAAAAGACAAAAATGACAAAAAAAAATTAAATGGAGTCCATCAGGTTTGTACAGAAAAGAACATTGAAATAAAGAGATCTGTAATGTTATGTTTTAGCTAATTAGTTGATCTTAGAATAACATAATTAGAAGCACAATAACAATTAGGTCAGAAATAGATGAGCAAAAATGAAAGAGAAAATGGGAAAATTGTGTACATATTCCACAATCTGTACATGACAAGGGGTTTTCAGCAGTTTTACTTGACCAGCTTTTTAAGAAAAGTAAATAATGATTTTCATTTTTCCATACAAAAGAAAATTAGATTTTTTTTGCAGTCAGGAAAAGCTCCTTTAAGACAATTAAATACATTTTGATTTAATAATTGATTTCTTAACTGGCAGGAAGCAGGAAGACAGATGACAGTGGAGAATAGAAATGAACTGGGTTAACATGCAGGTTTAACTTCTGTAGACAGAGAACCTGTACTTTCTGCTATCCCAAAATGCACTGCTCTGCAGACACACTGGAAAAGTCAAGCCAACGGCTTGCTTCTCACAGTCCTACGCATTTGCCAGTGGAGTTGGTCATAGCAGACAATAAAAGCACTAGTTAAAATGTCAGTGTTACTCTCTAAGAACCTCTTGGTCCCACAAGGGTGCTTCTGTTAATATTGAATGCCACACAGAATCTGTGTTTACATGGCTATGCATCTGCTGTTCGTGCTATCGGCATATGCTAGAAATCTGCTGGACTCTGGTATATGATTGGTAAAAGGTGATTAATTTCTTTAAAGCTGGATTTAGGACATAAAATGATAAGAAAATTAAAGAACAATGTATCTAATTATGTAATTTTGGAACATCTAAATAAATAACAAATCTAACTCTAGCATCTCAGTAAACCCTCAGAAAATAAGTATATTTTAATCTTACAGTTACTGTTAGAAGTACATTTACAGCAGTCAATGCAAATACTACTATTCCATAAGAACATGAATGGGCACTGTTTGGTGGAGTAGCATATTTAATTCCTCAAGAATGTCATTTACGTTTCATATTATGTTATGTACCTTGAAGTAAACATTTATTTTCTAAGGAAATGAATGTCACTTGATCATGTAATAAATTTACATATCCTACAAGAATTAATTGCACACTTTCTTTGAAAACTTACTTTAAGAAGGTCATGCTAAAGTTTCGCTATCACATTGCTATGGCTACAAAATCTGCACTTGTCATGGGAACTGTTGGCGTGGCAACAGAATGTAACCATGCAACCAGACTACTGAGCAACAACAAGCTCTGAAGAACTTGGTGAGAGTTGCAGAGGAATAAGATGAATTTTTAACTTCTCATAATGCATAACCATAGAGAGCTATGATGCTTCCCTACTAATCTTCTAGCTTCAAAATGATGTCAACCAGCATGAAGGTAGATAACCTTAAGTTCAGACAATGGCTTAGTGTGCTTAGCGTGCAGACTAATTTATACACTTTTGAAGGCATATTTGAACTAAGCGCCAACATAAGGAAAGTCACAGTAAAATTTCGGGAGTGCCCTACAATGGATGCAGCGTCCTCTCTCAAGTGACAAAATGTCCGGTCAGTCACTGACCGCCCTCTGTTTTGTGCAGAGATAGAGACAGCCTTTATTAAATGGCACAGATTCAGTACACGGCCTCTGTGCTCAAACGCACATCTAAAAATACACAAGCAAACGCTGTGGGGAATCTAGGCTGGGACTCCAGGACAGGTGAGAACAAAGTCCACTGAGAGTCTGTGAATAGCTTGACAAATTGGCCCTCTGCTCTTCACATTCTGTTGCACCTCTCCCTGTCGCCATACCTCCCCTTTATCTGTTCCCAAGCTCTAAAATTGTCTCTGTTCCGCCTTCCTCCTTCTCAAGCCTCTCGCTTCTTTCGTCCTTCATTCTTCAGAAAGACGGGAAATTTGCTAAATTGCTTTGGCAGGACAAGCTGTGTATTTATAGTCAAGCGTTGGTAGACGATTGGTGTACGGATCAGAGTTTGTGATGTTGTGCCGGCTGGATCTCCGGGTGCCAGTGAGCGTGGAAATGATGAAAAGTGTGTGGTCTGCATATTTGCGCTAAGCAGAACAAACTGAACTATAGTATCTAATGGGAGCACAACTATGTGTCCATGTTCACCAGAGTAAAGTAAATGCCACAGAAACCCATTAACATTGTACGCACCTATGTCTCCATGTTCAGGATGCTATGCTTCCGTACACAACTGTACAATTTGAGGTCACTTATCTCTACTTTTCTTTTTTTTTCTGTTTACTCTTGGTTATTCTAGCTGTCCTCTTTCCAATAACAGTTGGAGAGGAGATAACAGCCAGTTACTGCAAATGACTATAGTCTTAGCAATCTTTGATGAATTATGTGGATCTTTTAATGGCCTACTTTTCGACGTGTTCTACTTTTTAAAATGTGTACCTGCATTGTTTGACAATACACTCTTCTTTGTAATGCGAAAGCTTTCGGTTTGCTGTGACTTGGTATAATACGTCGTACTTTGCACTTTGTGTGTGTGTGTGTGTTTGTGTGTGTGTGTGTGTGTGTGTGTGTGTGTGTGTGTGTGTGGGGAGGGGGGCGTCGTTACTTTATGCACGCGTTGATGTACAGTGACATCTAGTGTCTGTCTGCGTCAGTAACAACTTCGGGAAACAAGTTGTCCGCACTATTACATTTGCTGTACCTACTCATGGGTGCTCAATTGAGTAACATTTTAGATGCACGCCATTGCCAAAATCTTTACCATTTGTTTTAACTTCCTTAATGGTCAATTCTCTCACATGTGTATTTTTACACAAACTTTTGGTCTTCACAATCTCACAATACCCTTCAAAAATAAAAAAAATAATATTGGTTTTTGGAAAGGTGTATCCTTTTATAACAAATAAACCTGATGATTCTTACAAAAATTACATGAGGTCTGAAACAATGAAAATATGTTTAGTTTTTATGTATCAGTCTGTATTAATGATATGATATACTGATACTGCATGAGTGTGATGCATAAGAACATGAATGGGCACAACTTGTTTAAGAATGTTGTTTCCCCAAATGATTCTGCTTTAGCAATATGAGTGTTTCAGCTCAGAGCTCAGATGAGTTCTGGCCCTTCACAACACATTCACTCTCAACATACACTTCAGAGCCACCATGCCAAAAGAACTTTTCCATTGCTTATTATAGCCAACTGCAGTCTTTGTTCTTCTTGTAAGATGCTGACAACCATTAGATGTGGTTGCTCTTCTTGAGTTTGCCCCCTTCACCATCTCTCTGCCTTGGATGTTGAGTGTGAAATGGAACAGCTCTAAGGCCTCCTCCTGCATTCATGAGTGGTTCTCACCCTCATTGCCAGCAGGGCGTTCACTCCTCCACAGCCACCCCCCCCCACCCAGGTCACTTTGCTCAGCTTTTTTGGCTGTTCAGTATTTTCTGCTTCCTCTGCACATTGTTCCAAGCTTTGAGAAATTGCTACCTACATGCAATCCTTTCCATCACAGATCAAAGGCCTTTGGACTGTATTTTCAACCCTGCATAATAGCTGTGCCTCACCAAGCTGTAATTAAGGATGCACATAACCTTCTGTGTCACTGAGAGCTGGGTAGCGTGATTGTCTTTATTTTTCCTTAAACCCGCTCTTCTTGTGTGCTTGTTTGTTTATCATTCCCACTGAAAGATGGAAAAGTCTGAATTTATTGGCTGACCTGCCATGTTACTACCCATGTTACAAAAGAGTCCTGTCAGTGTCCCTGAACTCAATGGTAACGTGTCACATTTCAATGACCCAGAGAAGCAAGTGGCTTTATTGTCCTAAAGAGAGAACTTTGTCTAAAGTATCTCACTCTATTGTTTTCTATTTGTGTTATGGCAACTTTGGAATAAAACAACCCTTTAAGAAGTTCTGACCTACATTTCTGCAAGCAGTGTAATCTGAAATTTAATTTCAGAAGTGATGAAAATATATAGCAATTTGCTTTTAGTCTGTCCACAATAAATATAACTGCTATAGTAGAATAAATCATTATACTTGCATTGCACTTTTCAAGACACTCAAAGTTCTTTTATAAAGGGGCAAGGACTCTCCTCCACCACTTACAGTGTTCAGCATCTACCCGGATGATGCCACAGCAGCCATATAATGTGTGGAGTTGAGGAGTGATTCAGCCAATAAACAGATGGGGATTATTAGAAGGCCACGCCTCATAAAGCCCATTGGTGAAATCTAGCAAGGACACCAGGGGAACACCCCTTCTCCTTACAAAGAACACCCTGGTACCTTTAATGACCACAGAGAGTCAGGACCTCAGGTTTACATTTCATCTGAAAAACTGTGCCACTTTTTCAGTACAGTGTCCCTGTCACTATACTGGGGTGTTGAACCCATATTAATGACAGGATGAGCACCCTCTGCTGGTCCCACTAACACCATTTCCAGCAACAAGCACAGCTTCCCCAGACAGCCTCCCATCAAGGTACTAACCAGGTTCAGATATACTTAGCTTTGTGACCCATCACACTTGAAAGGTACACTGTGAACACTGCTGGTGCAAGAATATATACTGTAGTACGTATGTATTTCATTTACCATTAAACAAAAAAATTGAATTTGAATTACAAATCTAAAAAAATTAAGTAAACTAATTTTACTTGTCAAAAACGAGCAGTTTAACAAAAGTGAGTTTTCAGGAGTCCAAAGCTAGATAGACAGATAGATAGAAATACTTTATTCATCCCAAACTGGGAAATTCCGTTGTTGCAGCAGCAATTTACAGTTACTCAACATAAACTAAAAAGCTAAGCAGTTTAGGTGAATTGTTCACACCTCGTTCTGTCTATATGCATTGACATCCATCCTGCCTTGTACATCTGGCATCATTGTGACTGACATTATGTTGGTAAACGGGTGGTAGGAATTGTTGTGGATTAAATTCCTTTGATGGGTGCGGTGTCAGAAATTCTGGAATCTTATTAACGCTGCAGCATTGATTGTTCACCGTGGTCAGTAATTAGCCAATAAATAAAACAAGCGTAAAGGGACAAGAGTTGCACCAACCGGAAGAAACAACATAAATCTTGGGAACAGGGAGTGAGCAAATGCAGTCAGTATTGTCGTAAATGCACATTACGTTTACAATAAGAATTCTTATCTCTGAACTAAATGTTCTGCCCGTGCATATGTCACTACTAGAAAAGCCGTTAACTACATTAAGTATTCAATCATTTATATCTAAATTTGTATACATTTTTAAAACTATACAGATCTTAATGTTTTTTTTCTGAACAAGACCGTACACACTTTAAGAAGATATTTAATCATACTGAATATGTTACAGTATGATCTTACAATGCTACGTAACTACCTACAGTTTACGAACATTTTCTGGTAAAAGTGGATCCGATGATCTATAGACTAAAGGTGGTTGTCGGCTGGATCAATTACTAAATTCTCCACTGCAAATACTATACACTACACATTATAAACCCTGTGCATTGAAACCTAATTCTGAAAATTCGTATTTGAATTTATAAACTAATCAAACAGCTTGTTTATTGTTTTTTTATTAGCCTTTTATTAGCCATGGAATATATTCCTTGAAAAAAATATCAAGGAAACTTCGATTATATTTAGTCCATAGTTCCCCTAAGTCTCGTTGCGCTTACAGCCACAAATTATGAATAATTCCTGAGCTATATAGTATAATCGTGTGCTATTGTATTTGCATTCAAATATAGTTAATTTAATAATTAAACACGTTTTTCGTCAGTTGAACTAACGGGGTCGGAGCACCCAACCAGAAAAATACAGTTCCGCCCCTCGTACCAGCGGAAGCTAAAGGTATCTCTACTGGTCAACAAGGAGTTAAAGAGGTTTAAAGACAAGATTCAGCGTCTCATTTCTGTCGGCTAAGTTTTTTTATTGCAAAGTAAGAAGACTGGCTGGACCGAGATCGTCAGCCACGTCACCCTAATCCTGATGCTATGCTTTCTGAGTTGCAGAACAGCAGGACGAAAGCTGCAAACGTTTTTGTAATTCATAGGTGAATTTTCAGTAACAAAGTATGAAAAGTAATTTTTAGTCACGAACTATAAAAGAACTTTAGATACTGCGTTTAGCAAAACCTGTATGTGTTTTGTTTACAAAATCGGTAGGGAAATATTTACATAGTTACTAAGTGTGCAGTTTTTTACATTTCTTTTTTTTATCGCCACATTCTGGTGACCGCGGTTTTCTTTTTTGAGAAAAGTTGTTGTTGTTGTTGCAACTAATTAGCTAGTTAAAAAGTAATAATAAACTCCTGTGAAAAGTGTGCTTGTGTGAAGGAAGATCATCTTCGGGAGAAAAATGAACATTTTTCGACTTTTGGGTGACGTGTCTCATCTCGTGGCAATCATCATACTGTTTCTCAAAATCTGGCGATCGAAGTCATGTGCAGGTATGAACACGTACTGCATATAAACTACACAACTACAGTCTGAAACGTAAAAGAACCGACTGGCAACCAGTGCCGCTACGTTTTAGAAGTGCAGCACAACTCCTGTGTTTTCGAAGTATTTAACTGTGGAGTCTTTGATGAACTGCATGAGTTAATCATTATGTTAGCCTGGCACTGAGTTTATCAAGACACGTCTTAGTTTTTATATGACATGTTTAGTGTTTTTGTTGGCCACTGAAGGGCTATTCAGATGTAAATACTGCATCAATTTTAACGTTGTATTCCGTCATACGTTTTCTGTTTTTGTGTATTTCAATGTTGTTAGCAATTATGTTTCCATAAACTTACTTGCTAGCTACCAAATTTCTCTAATTTTCACTTGTATAGATTTAATCTTCAAGTTTTTTATGCTGTAGTTTGACATTTAAATAAAGCAGTTCAAGTGGCCTTTAAAAAATACAGGGTTTCTCCTGGAACATTGCAATTAGCTACAGGCACAAAGACTTTAATACTATATCTCAGCAGTCTATTTTAAATGTATCACATTTTAATTACAATTTACACTATTTGAAGTGTATAGTTAAGATCATGGGAGTGTGTAGTTCACTCAATAACAGTTTCCTCTTTTTGGTGCCTGCAGGTATTTCTGGGAAAAGTCAGGTGCTGTTTGCTTTGGTCTTTACCACCAGATACCTGGACCTGTTTACAAGTTTCATTTCAATCTACAACACAGTCATGAAGGTGAGGAACATAATAATGTAGCATTGTCTTTGCCAAGTGGCTATCAACGTAGCCTGCATTGTACTGCTAACCCTTTAAACCTCTGGTATATGTATAGCCAGACTGTCTTATTGTGTGGGTACAAATTTTTCCCAGTTGGATGAAATTGCATGGATTATATAGCCCCTTGAAGTCATTTCTTTGACTTTGCAAGGATGATGATTGTTTAGTTAGGCCAGAATTATTCCACTGCATCTCTGCTGTGTACAACTCCTGGGTTCGATTCTCAGAAATCATGCATTTTTCCCCAGCACTGGGTAAATAGGTTTGCTTTCCTGTGAATGCCCTGAGAAAGGATAAGGACAGGGAGTACACCTTGCACCAAGATCAAAGTGGAGCACTAGGAGGCAGTCTGGTGTTCAATTTGACACTCATCCCTCAGTATCTGCAGGTCAACCTGGGGATATTTGTCATGCTTTGCACTCCTGTGCACACCCCCCAAGTGAGGTTGAATGGGGGATTGGTACCAGGGCAACCCAGGATCTCCACGTGCTCCTGCTCTGCAGTGTGGGTACTCTGTAGCATCTGGACCTTTACGACTTTTTGTAATTAATCAGTGGTTATACACACAGGCATACTGAGCATGATGCTGAAACCTTTACACTGGGTGCCCAATCAATGTTAAATGGGACTGTTTTTTAGGTAACTAAAACAATTGTCAAAGTGGGTAGTATACATCTGTTTTTACATACAACATGAGAAGAGTGGTGAGGGTGTAGTGCCAATACCATAACAATGATCCATCTACACGTACATTTGCTCATTTAGCCACGTGCTAAGAAAAATCCAGTCCACAGGTACCAGGCTACCAAGAGCAGTACCTGGGCTGCACAAGTAAATTGCTATGTAAAATCATGCAGAAACTCAAAATCATCACATACTGTGTGTGCCTTTATTGTATACATTAAATACAGTAACCATAATTACATCAGCATTACATTGGAGTATTTTCCAGTACCTGCCCAATAAAATTAATTTTTAAAATAAATTTCAGAATGTATTAACCCTTCTGTTTAATTTATGTAATGCACCATATACGTTAATGTGATTCTTACCTAGACACAACATCAGAAACCAGTGTTACACAGGACAGATTTATATAGTCATGTTACTAGAAAATATCTAACCACTGGCATTCTTGAAAACAAGTGTATCAATTGTCATGCTACTTTAACCCAGTAAAACAACAAGTACTGATAAGTGGCCTCAAATGTGATGTGAAACAGCTTGTTTTTGTGCTTTGTCTTAGTAGGGGGCTGGACATTGAAAATATTTTTTTGGCCAGAGAGAACCAAAGCAGAGGGTTAAATATACAGTGAATATGCAAGTCATATTTTTACCATAGAACAGATGATAGAAAATTTGTTTTTTGTCTGTTCTTGGCTGTATGTACTATGTAACATTAGCCAGTAGCATCTTCAGTAACAAGATTATATTTGGATTAAAGGAATTATAAAATGTGAAGCATAGTTTTGCTAAATGCATTATGGACAAGGGACAAAACTGATACTGAACCTAACCTTTCTGTTCAGGGCTTTGCAGTCGTCTGTGCTACTGCCTTTATATACTTGTGTTAAAACCCGTGAAGACTCCAATCCAATCTCTAAAAGCCTTAAATTGTACAGAATGTGAGAGGGTACATCTGTTTCGTAGTTAAACAGACTCGAGTGATGTTACTGAGTAAAGTACAAGGCTGTGCTAAAGAGAACAAATAAGTCCTGCCATTAAACCATATGGTTGTTGTATAAATAAACACACTTGTGGAGATGCACATTTTTGGAATAAAATCGAAATTTTCTGTAGGGTTGAAACGATTAGTTTAAATAATTTGACTAATTTTCAATTTATTAAAATCTTTGAGACAAATTCTCTGCCTTGACTCGCTTTGTGGTTGACAGAACTGTTGTGTAGGCAGAAGCAGTGTGTGGATGATATTCACTATAGCACCAAGAGATGTGCTCTTTTGTGTCTACAGCAGAGCAATGGAGGAAAATGAGAATGCTGAACACCCGTAGCAAAAAAAAAGTGGCAATAAACCTTTATTTGAATATGCATGGTGTTTCTCTTCATTGATAAACCAGGGGCCTTATTTCTAAAACTTTTTACGCAAAACTCTGGTTTATAAAAGAGAGCCTGACCTGAAAACTGGCGCATATTCACACCGGCTTTGACCCAGGCATATGCAACTTTTGGAGAAAGCGGGAATAGACTACATGCTCTGGTAAAGAAATGCAACGAAATCATTTAATATATTAATGTGCAGAAAATATACAGTAGTCTCCTCGGTGTGCGGTGGACACGTTTCATTAAGTAACTTCCAAATTGAACTCATTGAAACTTTTTTTTTTTTTTTTGCATAGTAGTCACCATTGTTCTTGTTTTAATGTGACGAAACTGATGATCAAGATGAAATGGAGAAGATACAATGCCTACATGATGAAGTGAATCATTATGATTAGGAATGTTAGACTATAGCCCTGACATTTATAGAAAGATCATATACTTTTTAATGTTTGTATTTTTAAAAAAATATAGTATTTTCATACTGCTGGTAATGAAAATTGTGGTTGGAGAATCTGCGGTTGTGGGGGAATACTGTACGTAATTATATTAACAACAATAATGTATCTCAGGAGACTGCTTTATTGGTTAATTGTGTGCACTTTCCTTGCTCAAATGTGGCTTATTCACAAATATAAGCAAATTTATATCCCATTATTTATAGATAAGTTAACTCATACTTACTTGTGGTCAGGAAACCATGTTTTGCAAACCTCAAAGATACTAACCGATTAAGATGATAGGTTTACAAGTATGTTTTGCAGCGATTTAATCTCTGGAGACAGTCTAAGAAATCCCAGAGTCAGGCTGTGTGATTGCAGCTCTAGGAGTGCAGTTCACAGCTGCCAGATAAAATGAAGTTGTATCCCAAAACATTGTGCTAGGTTGAGTTCTAATAAATGACTATTATTCAGGATAGAATGTCTGAACGTTTTACCGTGTTAATAATAATGCAATGTGTGGCCAGTTTTTTTTATTTTTTTGTGTGTGTGTGTGTGTTTTGTGTGTGTGTGTGTGTGGGTTTTTGTTCACCACCACACACTATAGCAGCATGAATGGCGTAACCTTACTGCCACAGTGTGCTGTTTACTCCAAACTGTACATCTGTAATTTACAGTGTCTGAAGTGAACACACCTGTTCAGGTGGTGGCAGCTATAAACTGGTGACCTCAGAATTGCTCCTTGGGGGTGAATAAGGTATCCATGTAGCAGTGGAGACTGCGCTGAGCTTGATTTAGTATCCACTTTGGTACTGGTGACACCTACTGGCCAGATATGTTATGCTTGTATTTGATGGCCATAAAATATATGTTTATTATTTTAAGTAAGGCTGCTTCATGATTGAATGCAGAGGTGTAGTGGTGTATATACAATGTATAGCTACCTCAAAAAAACTGCATATTCACCTAAAATGTTTTATGAGAAGTTGTAGGCTTCAGAGGTACCAACTGACTACAATTGTTTGCAAATAAATAAGCATAAGAAATTATTAGTCTTCTATTGGCCACATTTTGGTGTATGTTCTCAAAGGAACAGTATATTCACCTACCTAGACATTATGCCATTGACTGAATTTAAATAATTGTTAATGATTGAATTAGAAATGATTTTAAAACTTCAAATGAGATATGTGTAAATTATCTTTCTGTAAACTCAATAATTCCTATTCATTTACAAGACTTGACTGGTTTGGATTTGTTTCCTGTTAAAGTGAATGTTGGGATCTGAAGTCTTCAGCCATTGTGACCACTTACATCTCATTCTTCACAGGTGGTGTTTCTGGTCCTGGCCTATGCAACTGTTTATCTCATCTACCTGCGCTTCCGTAACTCCTATGACTCGGAGAATGACTCCTTCCGTGTTGAATTTCTCCTCGTCCCCGTGGCTGGCCTCTCATTCCTAGAGAACTATGACTTTGCACCACTGGAGGTAGAGGGATTGGGGGGTTTTCTGCTGTCAATGGGAGCGCACACTCAGGTCCTATATGACACCATGACTTGGAGGCACCCCTCTTATAAACCCTCCTGAATCTACTTGGTCACCTCTTTGGATGACTTCATGTTCTCATCTGTTGCTCTTTCACATGCATTTTGACCCTTGACCCCCCCGTTCCCTTGGAGATTTTTCTGTCTTCTCAATATTTTATATGCTCATGTCTGCTTTTGTTTCCTGGGCGCAGATCCTGTGGACCTTCTCAATCTACCTGGAGTCAGTGGCCATCCTCCCTCAGCTCTTCATGATCACCAAGACGGGCGAGGCAGAGTCTATCACAACACACTACCTGTTCTTCCTGGGCTTGTACCGAGCCCTGTACCTGGCCAATTGGGTGTGGCGATACCATACGGAAGGCTTCTTTGACCAGATTGCTGTGGTATCTGGTGTGGTGCAGACCATCTTTTACTGTGACTTCTTCTACCTTTATGTAACCAGAGGTAGGAGTCTATTGAGAAAGAGCCAATCTCATATGTTCTTCATAAATATAAAAATTACATTATTTGGTGTACATGTCTGACTGTAAACTTGGTAACTTTCTGCTTTCTACAGTGCTCAGGGGCAGTGGTAAGATGACCCTACCCATGCCAGTTTAAGCACCACCTACAACTTCTGACACTCGTTCAAAGTCCCAAACCAGAAACTGTCGTCTATATAAAAGAAGACTCCGTTTCCACCACCCAAAAATCAACAAATGTGTGTTGTTTTTCTACACTAATGGTACATTTCCAATAACGTTTTACCTTTTTTATTGACCAATCTGTGCCATTTCTTTAGGAGAAAATGTTTGAAAACTGCTTTTAATAAGTAGTTTAACATAAAATGGGTTCTGCATTAATTCAAAATGCAAAGCTGTATATAACACCAAAATGGGGCATTGTGTAAAATTGTTTAAAAAAGGTAATTTAAAATTTCAGTCGGGACTATCAGTGAAGGCTGACAATTCCTGTTATCACACATCTTGTATAGATGCTGAACAAAATTGCATATGTATTGTGAGTCGTTCAGATTTAACTGGTTACATTTTGCTTTGCATGTCTGAGGTGAATAGAGAAGTAGCACATATATAAAGCAAGATGTCACTGCAAGATTCAGATGGCAAATAATTTGAAGCAGCCCCAATCACAGCTAAAACTTGGATGATGGCAAAAGGCAGCTTTGAATAGCATAGGATTATAGGTTAAATATATACTTACATTTAATTACAGTACATTTCATATTTGGCAGTTCACGTGCATCCCTAACGCATCAGGTTTTGCTTTTTATTTTTGTTGGCTGTATCCATTGTTACTCCATTTTGTTTTATGGTAGTAGAAATAAATGCTTAAAATATTGTTGAAACTATGTTGTATGGGAAGGCAAAATTAAAAAAAAAAAAAAAAAAAGCTAAAATATAGAAAATGCTTTCATCAGTTGCACCAAGGGTGCTGTTTTTCCCTCAGAAGTAGGGGGATATCTATATAATTACATAGTTAAACATATTTAAGTCTCTGTAACTGGGCAGATGTGTCCTCCCCACCAGCTATGCCCCTAAGTTGCACAGATGTTTAAAGAAATGTCACAGAAAATGCACACATCTGTTGGTACAACTTAGAGTTTATAATTGAATCCCTTTTCTGTCTGCTACTTTTGTTATACTTGGAAGAAATAAACAAGCAAAAAAGGGAACCATTCAAGTATGATGATTATGGTGTTTTTGTTTGGGTTTGGGTGCGCATATGGTGCAGTGGCACAGTACTGTTGTAGAGAGTACTACAGTAGAAAAGTGCGATGTAGAAAGCTCACTCGACCTGGGGGAGCATCATGGTGTCATGATCTACTACTTCTTGCACTTGTATTGCAAAGTTTGATTGTGGAATGGTGAAGTGACAGAAAAGATGGGCTGCTACTTCAGGGATATACACAAAATGTTTAAATAACAAGAATTAGAAAATAAACATGAGGACTTCTGTGTTGGCTATGGCAGAGGAATGATGGGGTGGGGGTGAAATCAAGCACTTTTCAAACAAGGAACAACTGAGACAAATCAATAACAACTGAAGTGATACTGTCGGACATCATCTCGAACAGGGACGGCCACCAAATCCCCATCCCTAATATATTAGAAATGGTCTTAATGGTAGGCTTCCTAAATACAAGCTGAATTTGTTCTTGTTAATCACAAGAAATTTCAAACCTTTCATTGACACCTCCTACACTGATGATGCAAGTAGAAAATTTGTGTCTGGTACATAGTTCAGCATCTCTTAGAAGCTGGTGTGAGGTTGTGAACTTTCTCAAGTGTTTCACGTGGGTTTTTGTCCCACAAATATATATATTGTAAGTTCCCTGAAGGTGTCAAGGTGGCTCAGCAGGTAGCATTGCTGCCTCACACCTCCAGGTTGTGGGATCACGTCTGGATGTAGCTCAGTGTATTTGTGTACTTAGCATTTTCTCCCTGCACTTTGCAGTGTGAACTTCATAAACTATAACATCTCGATTTAAGTGAATACGCAACTCTTTGTTTCCATATAGTGCTGGGAAGTGCAGTATGTTGAGCCTGTGTCCTGAGCTGCCTGCATTATCCTCTGAGCCTTCATTGACCTTGAACTGAAACTGATTTGAGAAATAAATTTTTATATCTTTGAAATCCTGTTTCAGAGCATTGCATTGATTTTGAGTCCAAATGTGGTACCTAGTAGAATTGAACTGAACAGAAAATTGGATTTGTGTTGTCATATATGCCTTTTCTGACAATATTGTGTCTCCACAATAAATTGCCATATAGTTATAAAACATAAATTTTAGTGACTTTTCCAGGAACATTTAATGCATGAAATTATAGAGGTGTGTTCCTGTGCTTTTGTGTGTTTGGAATATATCAGTTTCTAAACATGTCTCAAAATGAGGTGGACAACCCCAACACCCCACTGACAAACGCCGCTGCACTCAGGGGAACATCTACTTGATTGATCAGAGCATTTCAACTATTTTTTATATTTCTTTCATTTCCTTTATTTCCTGTGTTGAATAATTTATTGGTTTACTGTAATTTCTCTGGTAACTGTTCAAGGAAGCTTTAATGAAGGCCCATATTGTGGCAACTGCTGCATGTGGCAGTGTGTCAGATGCATTGACAGTGATAACATCCTCCAGGGGCGGGACAAGAGTACAATTGGCTCCCAGAGCTAAAGCATTAAGTTGTTGGCTCAGTGGGCTAATACTCCTGTGTGGAGCACTACGTGGGCTGCGACGACCCTGGTTCGAAAGCTGTAGGCTCCGTTGGTCTGTTACCGTTACCGTCCCAAGTCATGCCCAGCAACAACCATTATACAAGTTAGTTCCAACAAAGGGATTACATTTGATTGAAAAAAAGAGGTATTCCATGAGTGTTGATATACTGTATAATGGCACTGGGAAGTTTAACAGTATCACTCAGCTTCACAGGTGTTCTAATAATTGTTAATTACACTAACTGTAATAAACAAAGATCATAATCTGGTGTCACATATTACTGTCAACTAATAATTGGCGTTTGGAGAACTGTTGTATAATAATCGTTAATTACAGTAACTGACTGACTAGCTCAAGGCTACATTTTAACAAACTACACTGAAAACATGGATGCTTTTCCAGAATCACATTTCAGTTAAATTATGAGTATTATGTCATATATTATGTCAGCAGAGGACGAGGAGAAGGAAAAAGCCAGGATACTTCCATTTTCATTTATATTTATTAGTTTAGAAGACAACTTTATTCAAAGCGACTTACAATGAACAAGAGTACAAGTGCATGTCAAAAACATGGTCAAACAGTATCATAAAATGTAACTGACATTAAGTGCTGTCCTATAATCAAAGTGCACACAGTTAAGCCAAACAATTCTCACACAAGTCATACAAGTAAAGGAAAATGTACAATCTTGTACAAACAAGAAAAACACATACAAACAAACAGCCTAGCAACAATGGAGTAATAAGGAAGCAGAGATGATAAAGGTGAGGTTTCAAGTTCTGAGGCGCTCCCTGAAGAGACGTGTCTTCGGTTGCTTTTGGAACGTGGACAGGGATAATAATGTCCTCTGAGTAAGTGGCAGATTATTCCACCATTCTTCAGCAGGGGTGCAACCAGTCTCTTCATTAGCAAACCGTAGAGAACAGGAGGGGACATAGCACTTGATGCGGGACCATAGGTAGCCTGGAGCAGTCCCATTGATGGACTTTAACATAAGCATCAGGATCTTGTATTCGATGTGTGCCTGGACCAGACTTCCATGCAAAACTACTACAACTGCATCACAGCATGCTGATATTCAGTATAACAGCACTCCCTCTCTTGTGATATTAGTTTAATAAACAATAATGGCTACATAATACATACACACCAAACTGTGGAATGATCAGGGGAGTTTCTAGCTTTTGAAAAGATCAGGAGCTAAGTCAAGTTTGCCTGGGGCTTGTCTGTTACTTTGTCATAAAACCCCTCCTTTTTGAAGACAAAAATATTGGACGCTGGATAAATGATCAGACTTAATGACTCCACTGGGAAGGACTTTTACAGCAGGTGTCCTGTTACTTGAAAGAATTTCTACTAATATCAAGTTAGTTATAATTATTAAACAAAATGCACACACTTGTTCCATAATAAAAGCCAAGTAAAACATTTTTAAGGTAATTGTCATTGTGGAATCAGTAATTTAGTAATCCATGCTACATTGAAATACTAATATAAAACACTGATGTAAGATTCGCGAACGAATGGGTTTTTTTTAATCAGTTCATTACAGAAAACTAGTTGAATTGATTCTCGAGTCTAAAATAATCGATTCTTTCGTAGCATCCATGGACTGTTAATTTTGTAATTCCTTGTGTTATTCTAATATATGTATTAATTTTTTCTTTAGCCATTAAACCTCCCTAAACACCAGACTTCTGACAGCCTGACCAATTACGGCTGTCGGGAACTCTGTGGAGTCCTGTCGACATGAACCGAAATGAGTTAACGTGCCGATCCCAACAGCACTTGCGGCATTTTACTGAAGATACGATGCAGGGTGGAATGGGTTGACAGAAATGCAGCTAGTCTATGTATTTATAAAACTAACAAATTACAAATACTGTATAATGCCTTGGTTTACTGTTATAACTGTAGTTTAACCTGTAACTGAGTGATTTAATATGTAAATCGTGGAATAATCATTGTGTTCTCTATGAAGCGCTGTTACTAATACAAATTATTTTGTCCCAAGGGATGAACATGATTACTGGGCCGGGGGAGAGG
>JABJVR010000077.1:2343101-2435450 GCA_025773905.1 Chitala chitala
ATATATGAAAATTCTACTTCGAAATTACCTTAAAATTTTGCTGTACATACTTAACTGTTTCAAGTAATTTTCAAATGCGTGTTGACAAGAGTCACAGGAATCGCCAATATGCGGACTTTTCACATGGGTGTGGTCGTGAACGCTGTAAATGCTGTGGTATTTATTTATTTATTTATTTTTCCTTCCCAAATTTTGTAATGCGTTTATTGAAAGCTGATCATGTTTATTTGGTAAAGTTTAAAGAGAGTCGTTGGGAGAAAAATGGTGTTAGGCAAATGAGAAAACCAGGAGAGTGATCTTATTTTGGGTTCGTGCTTTACTGTTATGCAAAACATTTCTGTCTTCAAGTATTTAATTTGACTCTTTTTTGTAAATTTAACATGTGAGACTCTTTTCATAGTGTGTAACAGAATGCAACATATGTAGTAGACTATAGCTAAATACAGACTGTTACTGAAGCATTACCCTTGTGACTACATGACTGTGGAAGATTGAGATATTTAATTAATAACTATTAGGTGGAACAGCACATTAAATTGATCTTGATTTTGAGATAGTTTTCTATTTCGGTTGAGACTACTTTTGCTATTTCATTTAAAACACAAAACCAGAAATGCTGATTTATTAATATAATACATGCAAACAGAAAAGAGTAGCAATGGGCCCTGGATAACGAAAGTGTTACATCTTTGGGCGACTGCTGAAAAAAAAACACGGAAAGGTACGAAAGTATACTGGAACTGTTAATCTGTAAGCATAAGAACCATCATAATGGACTACAAGACAGTTATTGTACCTAAACTTGTAATTAGTTTAGTTTTCAAGGGCAGTCACTTAGAGATTGATAGTAGCTTTATGAGCATTGATCCCAACTGGCAGTCATCGACGTGGACCAGTGAATTTACCGATGTGTCATCAGAGTGATTAAGTGTCTAATCTGGCTATGAATAGGAGTGGCAATTAGGGCAGAGTTGGAAAGGGTCATCAAAGCAGCATGTGTGTTTCATTATCTACACTGCGTTTGTCCCAACTGCAGGTGTAGCTGTGCCTACTGAGCTGGTTTGTGGGAATTTGTTTGTATGCATGCATAAACTCATTAGTGAGAGTAAATCTAAATATGGCGTGCAGTAATAACCCGTTTACAGTTCTGTTTGTGTATATAACACCTTAGGTATCTGTATGTGTCAGTCCTCCTTTTTGTTTCTTTCCCTTGCTTGTTGTATGTAGTCAGTTAATATGCGTGCATATACCAGGCAGTCATGTGTTCCATTACTTTGCCGTTATGTATATGATTATGTTAAAATCACTGAAAAAAGGCTCATTATCAGTATAACAAGATTTAGTACGAAATTTGTTTTGTCTTATTATTGTCATTTTTTAACACATTTACATTCCTTTTGCAAATGCAACACCTAGATAGATATAGTTCTTTTACTTTTTATTCTATTGGAACATCTTATGTGGGTAAATTTTGTTTGATAAGATATCTGTACCTGAAATAGTGATGTCCATTTTTTTGTGCCAGCAATGTAAATGAATGTGTGATCTTGCAAGATTTTATAAACATGTTATAAACCATAGTTGTTTAAAAAAAATCAACAAATTGACCCATTTTAATGTGTGTAATATAGACACAGATATACATGCACATTTTTTTTAGATAAACCAGGAAGACAAAGTCCAAGGTGTAACAATGCAAGCCTAATTAAATAAATAATTGTGTAGGCATACCAGTGTGCATACTGCCTGGATGTGTATTGGTGCGAGAAATGCGTTTAATAGATATGTTTGCGTTTCAGTTTCACGCACACACAGTACATTAGGTTCGTGCTGTGCATAGTAGTGGATACAAGGTGTCGGTGCGTACCAGTGTGTACAACTTATTGGCGTGCATCTCTACTTCTGTCAGCTCTTTCTTGTGGAGGCTTATTTGAATTGTTTCCATGGCAACTCTGTGCTGTTAAAAAGAAGTGTGGGTTCTCATTGCTTCCCTTTCTGACCCTTTCCTGTGGTTTTTAAATCTGCCTGTTCTTCCTTTAGTGCCTTGTTCTTACCATAATACTTTGTATTGTTTTTTTCCTTTATTGCTGTTTTATTCTAACCATTCCTCTACTGTATATTTTGCTCATATTTTGAGTCCTTCTGACCCTGCTGTGATCTCCTTTGTCTCTCCATTAGTCTTTTCTAACCTCTCCCTGCCCCTCCATCTCTCTTCTTGTTCTTTTTCATGTGTTTATTTGTGTACACTCTTTTTTGCCATCCCTTCTCCCCCCTGCATCCCTCTAGTTTTGCTACCTTTCCCCCTCCCATCCTCCCCCAGCTTTTCACAAGCTCGCCTTTTCGAAAAGTAAGCAATTGACAATTAGCATGTGGGCCTGTAATTAGTGCTGACAAAGTTCCAGTAATTAGTCGTCTTAGAGATGCCTGTTTTTGTCATTGCACTCCCAAAGCTCCTCCCTTTTATTTCTCTCCCTTGCTTTTTTCCATTGGGAAGAAATTCTTCTGCCTTTTCCTCGTACTCTCTGGCCTCTGTCATGTTTAATTTACTCTTCTGCTCTTCATCGGCCAGGCTTATAAATGGTTTAATATTTTACGTACAGGTTGGCATTTTCCAACTCTGAACCTGTCATCCTGTGACTAACTGTATGGGCTGTATCTCCTCCATTATGGCCCTGCTATTAATGAGATGAGCTATAAATAATTGCAAGACATCCAAAGACATACAAAGAAAGCTTTGGTGGGGGGGCAGTAAGAGCTATTAGAACTTAGAGGTCTTTTGCAATTGTATGCGTGAGTGTATATACTGTATGAGGGGTGTGTTGGTGAAAAGGGATGGACCAGCAGTTAATTCAGCGGATTGCTAGAGTTATTAACCAACCAATAACACATCAACACGTCTTCAGAGTCTCCTAGCAGGAAGTCAGTCAGTTCCTATATACCAATCTTTCTGTGCTGTTTATTTGCATATTTAATAACTGTGTCTACAGTTTTGCCCTAATTTTAGCGTTTTATGCGCTAATCATATGAATCTAATAATGGTGCCAGTAATACACTACAGGTTTGATTGAAGTCTCCTCATCATACTTTCTAAACAACAAAAAAAATGTTCAAATCTAAAATATTTTCTGTTTGGTGGCTTCTGCTTTTGAACGAGCACTTAGGGTATATTGAAGCAGTTGGAGATTACCTCATCTGTCCTAGCAGAAATTGTACACTGGGATCTTGGCACCTCACCATCTCCATTTTGCTCTGTTTGACACTAAAGAGATGTAATACATCCGGCCTACTTTTTACAGCAATGTTTTCAAAATAGTCATTGAGTAATTTTATTATGCTAATTACTCTGTATGTCAATCCACTGGTTTTTTTCTGTGCCATTCCCTACTTTTGTCCTTCTGTGTCCATCATCATAGACATACTGTATCTATGGATTCATTTAAAAAACAAATGCCGTATGTAATAGTGTAATGCTGTCTTACTTCAACCAATTTTTAGCCAGCTGCTGGTTTATGTTTGTATACCAATATGGGTCTCATGTGTTTTAGCCTCTTCATTGCTTGTACAGTACATGCTTTGCACACTATCTGTCACTGAAAGCAAATGCCTTAGCATTCCTTTTTTTGTGAATTTCATAAACAGATAATGATGCACACTGGTGTCTGGTGAATATATTTTAGTTCAGTCTTGTTGAGGCTTGTATATACAGAACTAACTGTGTTACCCCTTCCCCTCCCTCTCTCTTTGGTCCTGTCCCCTCCAGGGATTACATTTACACCCTTCCATCATGCCTTTGTGTGTCTGCCTCTCCCCTTCTCTCCCTCACAATTGCCCTCGTTTCCCTCTCGGATACTCCTCCTCCCACCAGAGGGCGCCCTTCTTTTCCCTCACCCTCTCCCTGCTTTGTCTCTTCCTGCTGCTGGTCCCAATCTGCGAGTCCCGGAGAGGTGGGGGTGGGGGCGGAGGAGGCGGGGGCGGAGGAGGCGGGGCTGTGATTATCCCACCACATTATCCGCCAGTTGTGGCGCTCCCACCCCCCTCCTCGAAGCTCTCCCATGGACTGAGCATCGCCGTGGTCCTAGTGGGGAATTCTAGTGAGCTGTCATTGGCTGAGGGCCGTGAGAAAGAGGACTTCCTGTACATGCCACTGCCACCCAATGTGGAGCTGGTCACCATGAATGAGACGGACCCCAAGAGCATCATCACGCGTATCTGTGATCTGATGACCAAGCACTGGCTGCAGGGCGTGGTGTTTGGAGACGACACGGACCAGGAGGCCATCGCCCAGATCCTGGACTTCATCTCGGCCCAGACGCACATCCCCATTCTGGGCATTCGTGGGGGTTCTTCCATGATCATGGCAGCCAAGGTACAGCTTGAGCTCAAAAACCACTGATAGTTAAACTCACTTGATTTGACAATATGTATGATTTTCACAATTTAGAAGGTTCTATGTTGTTTTGCAAAGTTATATAGTACATGCCTTACCATGGGTTTATGACTATAGCTGCAGTGAATGGAGGGAGAGGTATATTTTGAAGACTGAGCGAGACTGTTGACCTTTGGAGTGGGTCAGGACACAAATGAAGCTATGTGGAGGGAGTGGAAAGAGTACGTGGATTTAAAAAGCAGGAGATTGGATTCATCTGTTACCTTATGGAATGTGTAGGGAAGTCAGTACAAATAAAGAGCAGTGGCAGAAGTATATTTGTTGTTATTCATTAATATGTTGTCATTTAAAACAGGTCTATCGATGCTCCCTCCATGGTCCTCAGACTGGTAGGATATCTAACCCTTCACCACATGGTGATAGAGCATCTTGGCATCTTAAAGGCAAATGCTTCATAAGCGCAGTTTTTTCTCAGAGCCTAACTTGCCTTCTACCAGTTGTCTTGCCTAGATCTGGATAAGTTAAGACATCCAGGAGCTCAGCAGTTGGATGGTCTGTCTTTTACCCTGCCTTGAGATCATTGACAGGCCTTGGTTCTCACAGACGTAGAATTCACTGGGTATGCTTTGCAGCTAGCACTGTTGTTTTAGTGTGGTGTGCTTTCCTTCAGTCTGACCAGTGCAGTTGTACAGCTGTAATAGAACTCCCCCCATCCATCTGCCATATCTCTATCATGTCCAGTATATTATCTGGCTAACTGTAGCACCAGCCTCTCTGCAGAAGGGAGGAAGGAATCTTGTATACATTTGTAAGAATGACATTGTATGCACCCAAGGAATGAATGCACACAACATAGTGTTTTTTTAAATAAAGGATGGTGTACTTGAAGCCAAATGCTGTGTCTGCAGTTAACAGAAACATTCAATTAGCAGAGGGTCAGAAACTAGGCTTTATCTCATGTATTAGTTCATAAATCTTCATGAAAGAGCAAACTCATGTATCTGTTCGAAAACAGCCTCAATACCAGAGACGACACTAGAAAGACATACAGTAGCATCCAGATCACAGAACACACTGTATCCAATACTGTGGCATGTCATCAGGGTGTTGTATGTTCGGGTATGCATTAAACCACATTATCAAAAGTTCTTGACTGATTTAATGTGTCCTGCCAACTTGGTTCATTTAAGTCTGATAGTTTCATCCCAGTGTTCAGTAGGATGTGAAAAGAGAAGCGAGCCGAATGGTTGAGTTTTAACACAACAGCATGAAGCCGACAATGGAAAGGATGGATAGGGAGTAACAATGGGGGGAATCATAGAGGAGCAGGCGTGGGAGGGAGGCTGGAAGCAGATCATCTTCTACATCTATTCAGTGGCTCTTTTTTAATTGAAAAAAGTCACAAGTGACAAAACAGGGAGTGCCAAGCAAACAAAGGGTGCAGGCAAGTCGGCCAGAGGTGGACCGAATGGGCCACGCAGAGTGCTGCTCTTTAAAGACAGGAAGAAAGAAAAAATTATGGTCAAAAATTTAAAGATGGGAAAAAATAAGCAGGAAACAGGAGGGCAGCAGAGGGAGTAAACAGGAGGAAGATGGCAAAGCGCCTGAAGAAAAGCAGACTGAGCGTGAAATAGAATGTAAGGGATGGAAACAAAAAAGATGAAAAGGCTAGCAAAGGAAGTATTTTTTGCTGTTTCCCTTGATGGTTACATTTCTCTTCTCCCTTCTCTTTCTTCTCTTCCTTCCTTCCTTCCTTCCTCACTCACACCCTTGTTCTTTTTTTTCACTCACCAGCACACAGAAGGGTGAATGCAGCTGATACAGTTGGCATGGCAACCCTTTGCGCACGCACACACATATCTATATCTAAAATGGGAGAGAGGAATAGATATTTTAAATAGTGAAAAACATTGAGGGGAGAGTGCAATGGTGTGCTGAGGTATGGGAGGACAAAGAAATAAAACCGAAGAGAGCTTGTGTCTGTTTTGCACTGAAAACACAAAAGAAGATAGAGAGATGTATGGACAGGGAAAAAACAGAGAGGTAAGGTGGGCATTGTGGTGCTATGAGCTAGAACAGTTTGTGTAAGAGCATAGAGTCAAGAGAGTTGCATGAGCATGGTCAAAAGTAAAGAGTGTGTATTAGTGTTTAATATGAAAAACAGATGGCAAAGTAAGATAGAGGTAAAGTGGAAGAGACAGATGGGTGTAATAAGTATGAATTTAACTTAGTTTTGAAGAGCCTCAGTTAGATAGGAGGGTGTGGAAAAAGTGATAAGATAATTTTGGGAATTTAGTGCTTGTGCCTGTTTGATTGTACAGTAAGGTTAGGTAAATGAATCATGATCAACATCCCTGTATTTTAAAGAGATCTGTTGGAGATGGGGAAATATCCAATGAATCATAAATGCTGACTCTTGTGCATGTTCCCTGTTGTAACTCTATAATGACCTCCTGTGGACACAGAGATCTTTTTGTAAAAGGAATAAATATGGCAGGCTGGGCCCCCCAGAACAAGCAGTTTAGGCACTGAATAAATAATGAAGAATCCTATGAAATACTATGGCTGATTTTCAGTTTTATCTTTCTCTCTCTCTCACACACACACACACACACACACACACACATACTTGTATTCCCAAAGCCACATGGAAATGATTAGCTGAGAGCTGCATCACTGATGACGATTTTCATTGATATTGGACCCCAATATGTGAAAGTCAGAGGACAATATAGTTTCCGGGATTATAATATACAGACAATATAGTCTCCAGGATTCTTTAGAAAATGTCTGGGTTTAAATATTAACTTACTTTTTTGCAATTCATTCATACTTACAGTTAAAATGAAATATTGCTGACGTGTCAGCTCTAACGCCTGCCTTTCCACAGCCATTACATAAGAAAACCTAGGCAGCTTTTCTCCTCTGCCATAAAAATGAAGAGAGCTGTGTTTTAGAGCCTTGTTAAGTAATACTCATTAATGTGATAATTTACCAGTTTGTTTACATATGAGTTTGTTTTTCAGTAAATAGTTATGTCAAATTAACAGGTGTTGTCACCTCATTGGTCTCTATTAGGCCAGAATTTTATATTGAGCCAGTCTGTAGTCGTGTATTTAAAAGGCTGACTAGGCAATATACACACATTTGTCATACAGAGGTCTGTGTGATACACACCTTGACATGTTTCTGACACACGTGAACAGAGGAACAGGTGCGTTGCAGTGGGGTGCTCTGCAGAGCAGCCATCGTCACATAGCACTGTGCGCTGCAGCTCCTGTGGTTCCAACACTGCTCCTGTTAACTGCTTGTCCACAGACCAAGGTGGCTAATTTGTTCCCCGGACCAATTTCATGATAATGAATTAAGGTGGGAGGAAATTGTTGCCAGGGCTCAATATGCCGGGTGTGAGTGATAATGGGCACACATTGTGTGCAGGATTAATAGTCAATGGGACAAATATGAGGATTGCATTGCGGGATTTGGGCACTGCAGAGCAATTCACAGGAACCAGCTATGATGAAGACTCATTTTACAGAAAGAAAATATTTTCCAGACAAACAGTTTTCACTTCATGGGGGCTAGTATCCATAAGGTTCAATGACCACCAGGGATTTTTTTTTTTTTAATCCAAGATGGATTGGATTGCTTTGGCTGCAAATACACTCAATTACATTACACACAATACCTCATTTTGTAATAGCACTGAGCATTGTCATACACTCTATTATGGCATGCTGTTCCACCCCATAGATCAACATTGTACACCATTATAAAACACTGCAGCAATTAGGATACATCCCAGAAGATAAAGGGATTAAAATATTGCCTGACTGGGCCCTTCTGCTTAGCCTCTCTCACATTCGCTTCTCCTTTCTCTCTCTTTTCTCAACATCTTTTACTGATGCACTAATGCAAAGTCAATATTCTGACATGCATCGCTCTCTCTGTCTCTGCAGTTACCTCTGCTCTTTCTCTTTTTCCAAATAACACTCACCTATCATTTTAGTGCTGGTTCAGGCAAGAAAAATAGTGGGAAACATTTGTTTTGTGTTCCCTATTTAAAGAAACCAGGCTAAAAAACCATGTCTATATCCTACTTTTTTCTTTTTTGGGCTTTGTCATCACCCCCTTTCACTCCTGTAGTGGCGTCCCCCTCTCCCTCATCTGTCTGACAGAATACTCCGGATTCTCTCACCTCTTTCTTGGGCTTGTCCAGAGTGGCCTTTTGATACGGCCCAGCCCCCTTCGGTGGTCTCCCACTTTGATGAATCATGCCTAGTGCCAGATGAAGTCTTGGCATTTTATGTAGCCAAAGCTCATGTTGATCATTGCACAGGAAAACAGCTTGACAATAAAGGGTTAAGCATTCTTGTTTAGGCGTGGAGATGGCTGGCTATGATGGAGGGGGGTGTCTGTAGTGTGTGGGCCAAGTGGAAGGCCATAAGGCACCCCCCTCCAGTGTGAATCATCCATCAGGAAGGAGCCCAGTGCCAGCTGCTCCTCTCTGCTATTTCTACATCTGTTCCTCTTTTTGTTTTTTCCTTTATCTAACCCTGTGTTGTAGGTTCTTTCCTGACTTCATGCTCTATCATGAGTGTTTATGCTATCCAGTCTTTTGCTTGGACCTTGCTTTATAGTTCTTTCACTGCCATCTCTCGTAACCATCTTTCCTTTATTGTGTTTTCTCTGTGCTCTCCTACCTGGCTCCTTTAGCTAGCGTAAACCTCCAGTACATCTGTTGTTTTACATCCCTGAGCACCTCATCCTCCTGCCTCCTCCTCTTCAGCTCTCCTTTTATCCAAACTTTTTCTCCTTTTTTTCTTATTGTCGAGATCGGGTGCACCGAACAGTTAGAGAGACAGAAGTGTAAAGAGAGGGAGGAGGAGAGAGAGAGAGAGAGAGAGAGAGAGAGAGAGAGAACAAATGAGGTATCCAGTCAATTAATGGCATGCTCAGCTGGGCGTATATAAAGACCGTCTGAGTGAGAGTGGCTTTGCCACTTGGAAGCGTGTGGTTGCTTGGAAGCGCACCCAGATTCCCTTCTCCCTTCTGAACACCGATGGGAACCGCCTCTACTCCTGTCGGCACGCGACCATGCCATCACCCCAAGTCCCATCATGCCCTGCACACACCCTCACACAGTAACACATTCAAATTGAAATGGTTGTTATTAGCATCACAGAGGGCAGCACACTGTGGCTGGATTGTAACAGCAGTTTTCAACTTAGGACCTTTTCTTGAATGGGGTAACTGGGCAACATAAACCTGCTTTGCAGGTTCTTTACTGGAACCTTTGTGCGCAGGATCACAATGGCCCCCTCCCCCCACTTCTACCCCTTCCTCTGCACTGAGCTCAGCGGGAACAAAACAAGCTGCTCTCATGAATTTAAATGATGCCTCTCTTACATTGTCACAAATTAGTACAAACGACGCCCTTACCCTCCCTTCGTGTGTTTACAGGTCCTTTAACATTTTGGGTTGATAAGTGCTCCCTGATTCTCCCCGTTCCCATTCCAGCTAGTTCTTAATATGCTACAGTACATAGAGAGGTACGTGAGAGGTCACTAGCTGCCTGGAAAAGGTCATCCATCACTGATAAGAGCTCTCTGTCATATGCGCACACACACAGACTCCATCTAGTCATACACATACACGTTTGTGTTCAAAAACATGCAATTGTTATTTACAGAAGACAACAGCCATGTGTGCTTGTGTACAGATCTGCGTCTCTCCATGTGAATTGTTAAGCAAACTATAGATGCTAAGTTATAAACGAGAACAGAAAGGGAGAGATTCAAGGTGCCACGAGTGGCAGGTTGTGCTTTATTTTGCCTGATATGCATAAAGAGTGCTGAGATGTGCTGGATGTCAATGGGAGAAAGCTGACATTGTGAATAAGACACTGTGTCACGGTCACGCCTTCCATACAGAGGAGTAGCTTAACTCTCCTATCACTTGATGTTGATGGAGTTGTTGATTACACTGGGGATGGAACTAGTCATGTGACTGCCTCCCTGTCTCCAGCCAGGTCATGTGACTGTCTATGCCCCTACCTGTAGGTCAGACAGGCACAGACTAGCCATGGCAACAGGTTTGTCATCTATAATAATGTAATTCATGCCACACACGGACAGAATACCAAGTAATACATGATACACATACAGATATACGCACATTTATCCAGATGGACATGAATGTGTAATGTTGTGAGGTGTGGTCGGTTCCCAACAACCACAGAGGCTGAAGGACCTTTGAGTTTCTCATCAGCGTTAGAGCTAGCCATGCTGTTCTGTCCCTGGCAAACTTTAAAGAGTTGCAAAAACAGATGCTCGCAGTGGAAACAATCAGGAATGAATATGCAAACAAGAGGCATCTCTGGTGCAGGCTTTTAGAGAAAATGTAATATGTAAATGTGACTTAGGACAATTCTGCTCTTCGGAGGTGGTGGGGTTGGTGGGGGGGGAGTCTGAGTGTAAGCAGCAGATGATGATGTAGTGTTAACTCAGCAGCTTGTCATTACATTTTCCTGATTTTTCAGTTCCTCTTCTTTCTTCCTGTTGAATCTCTGTTAGAACCTGCAGTACTGAAGACAGTAAAAAGAGTTTATTGAGAACTTTGCCTATCACCTTCTGCCCACACTGCTCCAAATGGGTTTGTCTTTCCTAGAGTACAATGGACCCTAACCACACCATACCTGCTCAGCATTTTCCCCAATAACCAGAGAATAAGTATGGCAACACCACTGCTTGGAAACCACAAAGCTGTAGTGCAATGCATTGCCAAGACTCCTTTAATGGCAATTCGGCAAAATTATCACATAAGCAGGCTCCTCTCACATATACACAACCAGATGCTGCAAAGTTGATGTATGGTTACACACACACATATCTAACCTTGTATGTACCATGAGGTCTTATTTGCCCAAGTTTGTGTTTGCATATAAAGCATCTGTATGTGTGTATATTCCTCCCTCCTCTACGCTAATGGAATCTTTAGCAAAACTGTTTCGATGGAAACTGTGTTGCTACGGAAACACAGACCATCTCTTTGAATTAGAAATTGCACTCTCCCTTTTATTTTTGCTGTATTCAATTCTTTCTATCCCCTCCAACCTGACAATATATAACATGGTGAAAGGAGGAGATGTTGCTGAGAGAGAAGTATAAGCAGATGGACATGAGCCAGGAGGGCCGGGCACACGTTTCAGACTTCACAACAGACTGCTCAAGAAGGGGGATAAGAAGTAGCAAAAGCAAGGGGTTTTAGAGTGGAGAAGAAGATTAAGAAATGCATCACATGTGTCTTTACTTACTGTTGAGAGAGAGAGAGAGAGAGAGAGAGAGAGAGAGAGAGAGAGAGAGAGAGATGCAGGACTGAGGGAGATTGATTTAGGTGCCTTAAGTGCTCCTGACATTATTGGAACCACTCCGTCCTACCAATCCAGTCAACCTGAATAGCCCCAAAGGGTAATGGGTGCAGATGGAGGTAGGGAAGAGCAGTAAAGGTGGATGAAAGGGAAGTGGAGAGTGGGACAGCAAGACAGAAGGGCAGTCTTGTGGAGCAATGAGTAGCATAAAGGGAGGCGTGAAAGGAGCAGCTTGGTGGGCCAGGAGGAGCAGAAAATGAAGAATAAATGGGGTGGCACTATCAAAGTGGGAGTGATCACCTTGACCTCAGTGCTCAGGAGTTATCAGCCAAGGTTTGTCTGTAGCAGTAACACAGCACAGTACTCTCGGAGTCAGACTGCAGTGCTAAACTGCAGCTGCACCATACAAATCAGAACTTCATCAGGTACCCAACCCTTCTAGTTCACATGGGCTGTAGTATGGAATCTTGCCATAGTGCTTTTTGTGTACTGTTGAATTGATGTAGGTCTGTGTGGTGAGGAAGTGTTTCCCTGCTTAAAGAAGTCTTATCTGGTGTTTGGAGATGGAATTTTAAAAAGCAAAGGATCTCTGTACACACATCTCTGTCCTGACACCATGTACTTTTCCCAGACTGCCTTATCCTGTACCCTTTCCATCCATTTTGTTTCAGTCCAAATTAAAATTTGAGAAATGGTACCTGTCAGCATGTAGCGATTCACATGGAAAAGATAGTGTTTAATCTCCTTTATCAGCTGCCCTGTTAAGTAAGTGGATCAAATGTAATGCTGACTTAAAAAAACATAATAAAAAAAAAATTATCACAGGGTCTCCCACTTTCCGAGAATTATAAAACCGGACAATGCATCCATTAAACAGCTCTCGGAGATTGTGTTCAGAAATAAATGACACTCTGTTCTCTCTCCTTTGTACAGCACGTTCCCTGTCTAGTGTGTATCTATATTTATTGTTATCGCCTTGTGAATATTCCTTAAGTGCAGTCCTGTCTTACACTGAAAACATAAGCTCCTGCTTTTCGTTTCCTTTGGCGTCTGTGTACAACAAAGTCTATGTGTCAGGCTGTACAGAGGGCTTTATTAGCAAGTGTGCCACCCAAGCCCCCTCCCAGCCAATCACATCTGTGTTGCCTCAGGCAGATTAGACCTGCATGTTCACTTGGGTCACCGTACATCTTTTGTGTTTGTTGGTGCTTCGGCCAGAGTTTTTAGAAACGTGGGTGAGGAGATCAATTTTAATTAGAAAGCTGGTACCTAGTGAGAGAGAGAAAGTGAGAGAGAGTGTGCACCTAGGAAGGAGTGGAAACAGAGTGGGAAAACAGAGCATGAGTGGGAGAGGAGCAGGGGCTGGGTAGGTGGAGAGCAGGCGCGGGCTGGTGGAACAGCGGTGAGTGGAAGCGGAAGGTCAAGATAAGGAGATTCCGTTTTCAAGAGCACTGTGGACCGTCACGTGGGCAGGAAATCTCGACTGCACATTCAAACATAAATGAAGGAAGTTATAGGGCTACTTGAGCATGTGCTGTGTGCTGTCATGTCTTTAGCCCTTTAAACGTGTTACTGTTTGAGAATCTGTCATTTCTTCTTCTTAAAGCAATACTTGCCATATGATCAATAGCTATGTGGTAGACTGGGGCCACATGAGCGAGACACACTGCTGCTCAAAGACAACGAGTGCTTCGGGGAAGAGGGGGGTTTTGTGTGGAAGGATGAGACGGCATTAGCCAGATGCTGGCATGTTTGGCAAAGCTTACACAGTAGACATGCTAAGACCCACAGCACCTGTGTGCAGAGCTGGTGCGTGGGCTGTTGACACTCATTGGGCCAATACACACTTGTGATACTGATGCGAATGCTGCCATTAAATCAGTATTTTTTTAGCTCATCAACATGAAACAGTACTCCATTGCTGAAATAACCTTACTTCGCCTTTTCATTTAGAATCTGAAAAGGAGGATGTTCCATATGTGTTTGGTCACTAACTGTGACATCCACTTTCCTTACTGTCTTTCCGATGGTTTTACCCACCTGCATGTGGCTGTGCATGAATTCAGCCGACTGTTTGCACAGTCTTTGCTTCTCTTCCCATGTTCACACTGTTTGTATGAGGATGAAATGGTTTCCTCTGACTTAAGGCCCGTGCTCTTGAACACATTAAGCTTTCCCTGCTGCTGTTTCTGTTTTTACGTATTTGCGTAAAATAAAGGAGGAAAAAAGGATGAAGTGAACGAAAGCAACAGACACTCGCGCTCGCTAGATGATGAAGGAAGAGTGAATGATAATTCTCACCACAGCAAATGGAAGCAGTTCCATTAATGGCCAATCAGTTTAATGTTTTGTTCGAGTGCACTTTTGCTTATGGTTTGAGCTTGAAATTTGTGGCTGCCCTGATGCAACCAAGTCACACCATAAAACACAACCTAAGAGAAGCAGAAAGAGCTAAAACCAAAAACATGGCACACACAATTCTTTCTCTCCACATGGGATGGAAAAGGTACAGTAAAAGAAGGTCCAGTCAACGATTAACGAGTGCACATGCTGGTGACGGTGCTCGGCCGGTGCTGGTAATGGCGCTCGGCTGTTTCTGGGACCGTGCCAGACTGAAAATTGGCCCATGTTTCCAAAATAACATAGTGGTAACTTCAGTGTTATAGTACAATTAAATTTACAGAGATAAACCATTTCAAAGTGTATACTACTCCGAATTTGTATGTGCATAGATCAGAGAGAGTCTTCAGCAAAGAGAATGTTTATCATTTTTTAACTGGGCTTCTTTTGTTTATGAGTGAAAAATGGAATCAAGCAAATCAGTATAGTATGCATTGCATGTACAGTTCACGGTTTGTGTTTTTATAGGTCAATCTTTTCTAGAATAACCAGTGGCGTCACTAGAGTTGGTATGACCTGGTGTGGAAACAAATGTCTGAAGTGTGTTCCAGTGGGTAAGGGGGGGTGCAGACAAACTTTCCCAAAGCACATTCCAGGGGAGAGTGACAAATGTCTTGCTACCTGATGCAGTCTTTTTGGGGTCACATCCCTTTGGGTGTCATCTGCTTTGATCCACACCCCCTAGTGACAGCTGTGAGAATAACACATTGAATTCAACCTTTTTCACATAGCTAAGCACATTAATAAATCAATGTAACACGTCACACACAATGTGTGACATTTAATGAACTCATCTTTCTGTTTGTCCAGCTTTGGATATTCACTGAATTCACTGATTTATTAAATGCATGTAATCTTGCTGCTAAATTTTTGTTTAAAGAACAGTATGGGACCTTCTGTTATTATTATTATTATTATTGTTGTTGTCGTTGTTTTTAATATTAATAATAATAATAATAATAATTCATTTTATTTGATGACCCCTTTCAGGACACTCAAGGTCACATTGCACAATGTAAAAAGAATAACGACACACAACAGCACTGAACATGTAAAACATTAATAAATATGTAGCAAAGTAACATTCAAAGTCAGCAGTTTTATGGTTTGTAATGCAGTCTAGTACAGGTGAATGTGAATGGAAAGTGAGTTCCAAAATTTGGGTGTTGTACAGGAGAAGGCCCCAGTATCCATAGTGGTAATGTTAAATTTGACATTTTTAATAGTTTTATAATAACTATAGAGACACTAGAAGGATTCATATGCGAAACCCAAATTTGATTGTGTAAGTCCAGAATCCAGGAATCTTGGTAAACAAGCAACAGGGTGAAAACCAGAAAGTCAGATGCAGCAAAAATGCTATATCCAACATTATTCAATTCAATTTTTACATAGCGCCTTTTGCAACAACGTGCCTCAAAGTGCTTTACACAGGAAAAAATTATGGTTAAAAGCATTAAAAAACAGGTTTCAAAAACCCACTCAATACTGCTATTAACAGGCAATACCTCACACAGTGTGAGTGTATGCTGGTGAAATATGCAGCGTAAAAGGAAGTAGTGCTGGGTGATCGAACAAAACACAGGTGATTCTAATATTCAGGTGTGTTAACCACAGACTGATGTGTTACGAGGATGGGAACAAGGCCTGTGAGAAACTGAGATGGTTTTCTGATGCCATGTAGAGTGGAAATGGCACAGAGAAGGGAAGACATCATGGTTAAAATGAATTATGGCTGTCTATTTTTTCATGTGGTCAGTTGATGCCCTTTGGGTATTGAACTTGTAGCCTCCTACGTGTAACTGCCCTCCCTCACACCCACCTTTTATTCTCACACAGAGATCAATGCTGGGGACCATGTCTTGTCTTTTTGAAATTAGATCACCCACCAGCCCGCAGTTAGTTTGAGCCTAGCGGGTATGAAATACATTAAGCCAACATTGTAATGGATGAAGGGAGCCTGAAATACAAGAACATCTCCTGCAGGGACTCATTAATATTCTTCTCAAACCCTTATTGCCTCTACCTTACCTACCTCTCCCAGGCCCCCTATTGCCCCTGCATCAGCCCTTTGTGTTCTGTGACTCATCTTTAACTCCAACTTTGTAACCTTCAGTTTTGTCAGAGCTCATAGGGGTCTATCACCCCACTCTACCTACTCCCCTTTCAAACACTTGAAAGACACAAAGAGATACTTTTATATCAGAATTATGTCCAGGATAAAATTAGACAAAATACTTTAATCAAGACCACGGTTTTTAATTAAAGTTAAAGAAGTGAGGGGGGCATAGTTAAAATAGGTTGCTGCTAATTATGTGACGGCTAGGCAACTGTAAGACATAATTAATTCTATGTATATTAGATTAAAGATGAGGATTAAAAACCATAATGATGGGGAGAAAGGAAGTGTTAAAGACAGAGAGAGGAAAGTAGAGGAAAAAGGCAAGGATACGGGTTTCCTGTGAGTCTGCATTAATGGGTTTTCAACGTGTGAAATGGCGTGGATTGCATAGTGTACAAGAATATGAACTGAGGGTGCATGTGCAGACGTGTGTGTTGCTGTTTTCCTCCCCTGCTGACTCTTACGTGCCAGCACATGTGCACTTCAGTGTGTGTCTCTTCCAGGTGTCCAGCTGTGTTCAGGTCTATAGACTTTCCAGGCGTGGCTCATTTGCCCCCCCCCCCCCTCGTTCCTCCATCTCAGTGATCAGAGCAGTGAAACGGTTGACACTTCTGCCTTTCCCTCTGCATACTTAATTGCAGATGAGCTTACTGGCTGGGACAAACAAACATGCTGACAGCTGATTTTGTTAATATTCCATCCTCATTGTAAGGCATTAATAACTCCACTTTTAGCCCATTACAATACATTACCACAGTCCTACACTAGCACTTTTAGCTACTCTGATTCTCGCTCTCAGACTATAAGAAATGTACAAAGAACACAGGAACGTGTCAAGTACCAGACTGTTACACCATCTGTACTTAAACAATAGTGTTATACAACACCACTATGTCAGTGATTAGTGCAAAGACCTTATGCAGTGTTTCTTTCTTGCCTACTTCCTCCTTTGGCTATTACCCCATTGCCATATTTCTGCTCAGTGGCCTGGCACGCACCCACCACAGCCGGCCCCTCGTCACCCTGACCCTGGCTCGCCCAATTCGTTTGCACTGTGCAGCAGTTGAGGGCATGCTTGCTGTTTCATCAGTTTTATGCAGCATGGCTCCTTGAATTGTCAGCCTTCAGCTTGTGACACTCTGTCCTTTATCATTGTGTGGCACACTGCTGGTGCTGCGTGTTCACATGTGGTTTTCCTGACCCCGTCTACCTGCGTACCAGGCATGTCATCTCTCAGTGGCATGAGGCTCTCATGATCTCCTGCTACCTATTGGCACCACCTGTAGTGATTTAAAAGCTTTGCCTTTCAAGACAAAGCAATGACCACAAACCCCAGGGCTCCGGCTGCTCTTTGTCATTAAACATTTGGAGTCCAGAATCTGATGAAGTCTATTCACATTCTGGAAATTATTCTGGCAATAAGGGAAAAAAAAAGTTGTTAGTGGTAATATTGGTTTTCTGAATGAATTACAAGTCGGTGGGTCTCCAGTGCAGTGTGGGATCTCAGAATGGCTGCACTAGGCAGTTAGACACAATAACACTGCTCTTAGAGCAGAGAGGAGGGAGAGGAACCTATGGATTAAATAACATCTGTATGTTGGCAATAATTTAAATTTATTAAATATAATAGAGAGAGGGAGAATTGAGTGCAGGGAGATGGGGCAAGGAGTTACAGAGAGAGCAAGAGGGTCTGGGTATGGGTGAGCATGGAAATATGAGATCTGATGGGGAAAAAAAAGGTGTGTAAAGAAGGTGAAAAAAAGGTGACGAATGAAATGAACAGATTGAGATTAGTCAGTAGGTGGCAGAGACAGAAGACGTCCTTGTGTTTATATTTCAGGGATACACCACTCAATCGTAGCATAGCAAGTGAGTGTGTGTGCGAGTTCTTGATGGTCTCAGAACCCACCCTGCCATTGTGATCTTCTGTATGACTGTTAACACCAAAGTGAAATATCACATCAGTCATTTTTCTTTCTCTGTAGTTCAATTGGTTTGGGGGGTTGGAGGAATGTAGGCCTTGGTGTGGAGAAAACCAGAAATTCTCGATGTAGAACACCACCCTAGCTTGTCCAGGAAATTTTATGTGGAGATATAAACACAATATACAGTATACATATCATATTGTACTCTCAGAAGGCTTATAGAAACAAGAAAAAGCTAAATTACCTCAATTTTATATCATGTTTTTTTTATCCAGTGTTTGTTTGACCTAGCACTTGTGTTTATTTCAGGATGACCACTCAATGTTCTTCCAGTTTGGACCCTCCATTGAACAACAGGCCTCTGTTATGTTAAATATAATGGAAGAATATGACTGGTACATTTTTTCCATTGTCACTACCTACTATCCTGGATATCAGGACTTTGTGAACAAGGTAAGATAAAACCATCGGTTTCATATAACAAACACTTCTGTTCATTGAAACTGTCAAAAATCTATTATAATGCTCAGCATTTGGCAGTCTGTTGAAAAACTGATTCATATCAAATTTTGAGCATGAGTATGCAATGAGTTTAAAGACAACATTATTAATATTTTTATGGGACATTAATACAAGGCACCCTCAATGCAGCAGGACAGGCTGTATACTGTGTAACTTCACAGCTTTTCTCTTGAGATATCCTTGAGTAAACTAGACCACTGTCCAATGGAGTGGATCAGAGCACTGTCTATGAGACAAAGTTCCAGACCAGACCACTGCCCATGGGAGCAGAGCTCTAGACCAGAGCACTGTCCATAAGTCAAAGGTCCAGACCAGACCACTGTTCATGAGACAAAGGTCCAGACAAGACCAATGTCCATGACAGCAGAACTCAAGACCAGACCACTGCCCAAGACAGCAAAGCTCCAGACTATTGTCTATGAAAGGAGAACTGCTGCCCAGTGGCCTACGCTTGTGTGCTGAGCATGATGTTGCCCCTTGTCTTTAGGTCCGCAGTACAATCGAGAACAGCTTTGTGGGCTGGGAGTTGGAGGAGGTGCTGCTGCTAGACATGTCAGTGGATGATGGTGACTCCAAGATCCAGAACCAGTTGAAGAAGCTGCAGAGCCCTGTCATCATGCTTTACTCCACAAAGGAGGAAGCCACCACCATCTTTGATGTGGCCCACTCGGTAGGCCTCACGGGCTATGGCTACACCTGGATCGTCCCCTCCCTGGTGACCGGGGATGCTGACAATGTACCCACGGTGTTCCCAACTGGTAAGTGTGAGGAGCAAGGCCAGGCAGGGTGCGTTCATTAACTAGAATGTTGAAAGAGTCTCAAACTAGGTTGCTCGTGTAGCTGCTGAGGGTTGAGAGTAACAACCATTTTGCAGATTTAGTAGTAAACCACCAATATGTGCCCAGTACATTGGTTCTCTGGCAATAGTTTTAGTGAATTACAAGAGAGACAAGTTCATAACAGTGTAGCAGAAGTCTGTGCACCTCCAAAGCCTTGCATTCTATGTCAGAACTGACAGGAAGTAATCTGTGGTCTCTCCATCATGGCTTCAGTCTAACTAGACTAACATTTTTTTCCCCACTTCAATAAAACATTTGTGTCAGAAGCAAAATATATCACATTCAAAGGTGAAATAAAGTAAAAATACAGTATTCTTTAAACCAAACATAATGTATATGCTTGGTATGGAAAACTTTTCCATTTTTACAAATCATAGCAGGCATTGATTTCCATGGGCTGGTTCCCAGCAACGCAGTGTGGAAAGGTCAACACAAAAGAAGCAGTTGCCAATGGAGAGCACATGCACAGCTAAAGGCGGCAACATTTCACAAAGCACCAGAGATGAAAGCTGCTCTGACAATCTACTCCCAGGCCAACTCAAGCATTGTATGTTAGGATTTCCAGTTTAGTGGAATTTAATCCCTAAAAAGTAAACATGATAAATGGATAAATTCCGTGTTTGTGCTCCTACTGGTGTGGCATTATTGCTGATAGACAGCAATATATTTCTGCTCTGCTCTTTCACACCCGTGTTCTCAGGTTTAATCAGTGTTTCATATGACGAGTGGGACTATGGCCTAGAAGCTCGGGTTCGAGATGCAGTTGCAGTCATTGCTATGGCAACATCCACAATGATGCTGGACAGGGGACCGCACACCCTCCTGAAGTCTGAGTGCCATGGGGCCCCTGACAAGAAAGGGTCCAGCACAGGGAATCCTAACGAAGTGCTCAGGTGGGTACGGTTTGCAACGAACTATTTTTCATGAAGTATAGCCTCTTATCTGACCATAACAGAAAGGTCAGCCCTAGCATTTGTACTTCTGTAATGTATAGCTAAACATGAGGCCTAGCATTTGTCTGTCTGTAATCTATAGCTAAACATGAGGCCTAGCATTTGTCTGTCTGTAATCTATAGCTAAACATGAGGCCTACCATTTGTACCTCTGTAATGTATAGGTAAATGTGACATCTAGATTTGTCCCCTGTATTACATAGCAAAATTTGACACTTTGTGTTTATCCCCTTGTACCTCCAAGGTAACTGTGAAGCCTAACATTCATAACTCTGTAATGCATGGCTAAACGTGAAGCGTAGCATTTGCTCCCTGTACCTCATAGCTACATGTGTGGCCTAACAGTCATCCTCTTGTATCTCATAGGTAAATATAAGGTCTGGCGTTTGTCCCTCTGTATTGCACAGCTAATTTTTTGTTTTATAATGGCGGTGTTATTTTGTATTTTAGTATGGTTAAGAACATTAGGAGATGTTTTTTGTTACCTTCTCTTGTGTTTCCTCTTAGTTCCTTTTCATTGAGAAGCTCAACAAAAAGTCAAAAACAAAAGAAGAATAAATGTCTCAGCCTGTCTTTGAAGTGCCTTTAATGAGATTCTTTTCAGCCTTGTTTTACAGAATTTAGTCATTCTGGTGAATACTTTTTGTTTATCTTTGAACAAATATTCAGCTGTGAACTATTGAAACGTTCATTTTCAGTTATGTTTGAGCAATTCTCAATTATATCACATTGATTTGGCAATGGATTAAGTATTTACTATAAATCAAATTAATTTACTCTTAGTAGAGTATCATATTTACAGTTATTTAAACCAAGCAGTTTGGATATCTCTCAAGCAAAAGTTTCAGTTACTTCCTTAGAATAAAATAACATTCTGCCAAAACAGAATGTTCTTAAATTCAATGCATAACAATTAAAAATCAAAGACATTGTTTGAGATACAAGTGTTAGAAAGATCTTAAACTGAGAGATTCATTTTCATTTTTTTTTTCTCGTGAGGCTTTTATTTATGGGTTATGTGAAATGGTAGCTTGTTGAAAGGTTGTGTTACAGCTAAGAGTGGATTGGGAAAAGATGACCTTGTCGAGATTTGTCTGAAAAGTCTAGCTGTTTTTGTCCTCTTTCTTTGGCTGCCTGAGAAGTTTAGTTCACCACATTCTAAGATGTTTTCAACTGGTTTTGGACCTGTCCTGCTCAGCTCTTCAGCATTTCCATGCATTCCCCTTGGTGGTTTGACCTTGTGACTCAGTCCTCTGTATGGGAACATTTTTGTTATTTTTAGCTGGCTTCACCTTTAAAGTTGACTTCCTGAGGCGGTAAGCCATGTCACTGGAGCCTTGAATGGCTTTGGTGTATATTATAGGCCACACACTGGGCTGAGGATCTGTTTGTTAGGATTTTAGATGGACTATTTTACTCTGCTTTTGGGCATTGCTGTAATGGACCTTTTTATGACAGCACTTAATGGAACTGGGCCAGAATCTCTGTCCTCTTTTCCCCTGGTTTCCATGATGTTTTTTGTTCTCTTTCTGGACACTTCTCAAGTTTTTGTGATATGGTCTGTCAATGAGAAAGAGTACCTCTAATCAGTCATGGGGTGAGAAAGTTAAGAGCGTTGAACATACAGCCTTTCTTTTCTCTCTAAACATCTAATACCAGAACCCACTTTCTGTCTTCCTAACCCAGGTTCTCTGTGCCTACTCTGCACTGCATGCCTTTCTCCATCTTGTTCCTCCTGTAGTTCACCTATTAGAATATTTGAATACCATGTTCATGCACACATTTTCACATTCACACTCTCTTTCCCTTGTTCCTAGACTCTTTGCCTTCTCCTTTCAGGGTTTTTGGAAAGATAAGCAGTGTTTGCATACATTTGTCTGTTTATCTGTCAGTCTGTGCACATTTCTTTATTTATGTTCTGTAAGTATATACATATTTTCCTATTTACTCTCTGTCACTCCATGCACACTTCTCTGTTTACTCTGTGTCACTCCATGCACATTTCCCTGTTTACTCTGAACATTTTCCTGCTTATTCTGTGTCACACCATGTACATTTCCCTATTTACTCTCTGTTAGTATATACACATTTGCCTTTTTACTCTGTGTCACTCCATGCACACTTCCCTGTTTAGTCTGTGTCACTCTGTGCACATTTCCCTGTTTAATCTGTGTCTGTCCATGCAAACTTCCCTGTTTAATCTGTGTCACTCCATGCACACTTCCCTGTTTAGTCTGTGTCACTCTGTGCACATTTCCCTGTTTAATCTGTGTCACTCCATGCACACTTCCCTGTTTAATCTGTGTCACTCCATGCACATTTCCCTGTTTACTCTCTGTCACTCTGTGCATGTTTCTCTGTCATCTCTGTCAGTACGTGCACATTTCCCTATTTACTCTGTGAATCTGTATTGTATCTCCACATTCCTTAGTATGCACTCAAGTGGCCATTGTATTGTTATTATGTATACACAAGCTACCTTATACAATTACAGGAATTACTATCTGATCTTACAACAATTATTTCATTAACATGACAGTTGAGTAATTAAAACAACTGATAAATATTTATATTTATATTTTGTTGAGCGTTTCATTATTCATACTCTATCAAAAGTATATGTGTGCACACGAATGTGTGTGTTTGTGAAAATTCTAAACAATCTTTCTGTTAATGTTCACCCCTTGCCCTTTAATGTGAAATGTTACTGTACAATGAGGCTGTTATACATTATTCTACACACATAGAATCCTTGGTGTGCAGCAAAATGAATGTCACAGTACAGAATGTGTTGCAGCCTTTGCCAATATGAGTGTGTAGAAGGTTGATATACTGGAAAAACATACATGTGTTTGAGCATACCTGAAGAGAAATGAAGTGGCATGGGGGCAGCAGTTAGGGTAAATAGATGCCCTATTCTTTCTCTGTCTTTTTCCCCTTTCTCTCGGGTGAGATTATTGTTCCCATGGCAACGCGGCAGATAGCTTGGAAATAGCCGTGGTTGTGGGTACCATGGCAACACATTACATATGCTAGTGAGTCTCTTCCAGTACTCAACATCAGTTTGGAGGGCACATTACACACACACACACACACACACACACACACACACACACACATAAATATATAAGTAAGATCATTCCCAAAAATATACAGTGCACACCTTAAAGTAAAACTTCAGTCATAAATGACCAGCAAATCAGACAACCTTTACTGTAGTTTGTACATGTGATATCTAAGGTAACAAGTTAAATGGTTTCATTATCATAGCATATTTATAGTTTTAATGGAAATAATTGGAAGCCTTATCTATATGCATATTTCACTGAAGATGTAGCTTTCATTGCAGAAATAATTAATTGTAAGAATTTAAAGTATGGGTCACAAAAAAATTTATTGCTGTTTACAGTATTTTCTGTGCTGTAATTTGAGGCAGATTATTGCTGTGGATATAGGAACTCAGAGAGAGAGAGAGAGAGAGAGAGAGAGAGGGGTGGATGTAGAATAAGAACAGGGAGCTGGGAGGACGGGAAGTAGGGAGGGTGCAAGAATGATGATTTTAATTTAACTGACAGTAACATGCCCCTGCTGACACACACAGACTCACATGTGAGCCCATGTACACACATACATGGTGATGCCAAAACACTTGTGGATATACACCTAGCTGTAACGTCTCTTTGAGCATGGGGTAATGTGACCCTAATTCAGAGCTGCACTGTCACACCAACACCAGAAACACAAAAACACGCCCATACACGTGAGGCTGGAAAACCAACGTCACCTGCCATTTCCCCTCAATGTCAGTACGCTGTCAAGGTTTCCATCCTCCAGTGGTTTTGACAAACTGAACCCAGCATGGTGTCCACTAGCTGAAATTATCTGAAAAATCGTAACGGACACGTTGTAACTGCCATTATAGACACTCAGTGAGCTGCTGTGAGCTACAATAATGGGCATGTTTATTTAAAAGATAAGATAAAGACACAGAGTCGCGCATTGTAACGCATTATGTATACGGACACATTTCATGTTAAATACCTTTCTCAAGCACACAGAAGTCCACTTCTATGGTTTTCTGTTATACTGTATTTGTTACAGTTAATATAATTAATTCTTGTCTTTACATCATCACCTTTTAAATTTGTTTTTCCTTCTACTGTGCATTGAAAAGAATTTTGTTTTACTGGGTTTGTTTTAGAACAATGTTTTGCTGAAGATCAGGTATGAAGCAAATAATTTATTTCCTCAATTTTTTGCCATAATATAGTCTTTCTTGTGACACTTCATCAAACCCGGTGAAAAAATGTTAACATGCATCAAACATGCAGCTACAGCTGCTGTTTTAGGTTTCTGCACAACATTTACAGCAACGGCACTATAAAGTATAGAATAAATATGGCATCTCTCCCACCAGCATAAATCCAGCAGGAAAAACGATAAATTTATTACATTTTGATAAACACGGCTGACTATATGAAATATGTAAGGAGGAATCCTTTTTCAAAATTTAGACTATAGGTCTCAGCTGCGAACAAATGAAATACACATTGTATTTTCAAGTATACATGAGATATAAGCATATATGGACATGCATTAAATTAGCCTGGCAAGCTGGACTGGGTACAGCATTGTTAATGGTCTTTCTGAATCCATGTTAGATATTAAATCAGGTGGATGTGTTATATGCAGTTCATCGGCTCAATGCAACCGTTGTCCTGCACAACACCTGGTTCCATGTATGCTTTGTTAAGTTAACCCACTTTTAGAACCCACTTGCCTCCACAGGACTTAACATTGTTCGGTATCATGGCTGCATGTAACCATGTGATTTCATCAGTGTGTACTGCTGATTACATTAGCACTTTGTTTTCCCTGTGCCATGTGCATCTATTGTGCCTTTACTCAGAAGGCTGTGAGAATTGCACTAGAATGGCTGTCTAGCTTGGGGGATGAACGCTAAGAGTAGGAAAGCATGAAACTGGCATTCTGCTTTTAAAGTCCCATGTCTGGAATTTGCACATTAAGGATGAGACAGAAAGCCAACTGTGGCATGTCTGCCACTAACGATGCAGGTGCTTACAGCTTTACCCTGTGGGGGCAATCCTTGGCTTTGTACAAAAGGCTTGCCAGCTGAACAATAAAACCTCAGTGTCAGCATGATGCTCCAGACCAAAAAGCCAAACATGCATGTAAATAAAGTAAAAGTGGAGTGGACAGTATGTTTGTAAGCTTAATTAACAGTCAGTGAACTGGAAGAGAAAGTGGTAGATACAACTGTTGAAATAATTATGTCACTGCACAAATCCTGAGCAGTTGTGTGTGAATAATATTGCATTACATGCTCAGCAGGCAGCCTTGTCCCCTGTCCCCTGACTCAGATTATAGTTTTATACTTAACCCTTTTAAACGACTGGACAGATGTTTGATGTGGTGGCTTGATTGATGTACCCTGTCTGTCTGCCAGAGGCTCAAATTGAGACCTTAAACCTGTTACATTGAACATATCCACCACCTTAGCCACTACTCTGCCCATGATGCTATAACAAGCCAGGAGTACCATAGAGAAGTGGAAACCTAGGTCAATTCCAAGCCTAGGTGCTGATTTTACCCTTTTCCTATGGGTGCCCACATTCTTAGAGGGCACCCATATAATTGTGTGAAGAAGCACAGCGTATAATTTAGTCGTGGGTGGTCACTGTTTCCTGTGGGTGTCCAAGCTCCTGAGTATCCACAGAATTGGCTCTTGTGATTCCAAGGGCCCACGACTTGACAGGGGTCCTCAAATATTAAAACATAGCATAACATTGTAACATAACATCTAACATGATGTCTTTCAGGGGGCCCAAAATCTCTTGTGGCAGCCCTGTAACCAGCCACACATCAGACGGAATGTTTTGACTTCTAGCTGTTTGTGTTGCGACTACACTGTTTGTCCACACCCTGTTAACACTTCTTTTATTTCGTCCCTGGAGGGACCTCTTATGTAAGCAACCCAGTGTGAATTATGAACAAATTGTCCAACTGTGGAAATGAAAGAAAATGTAATGCAGTTTGCTGGTTGGTTTACTTTGAACAAAAAAGGCTGTCATGTGACTGCAGAAGAACAAAACCAGCAGAGATGCTTGACACCTGTACCCTTTTGCATCTATTCTAGAATGAACTGGACTTTGCCTGTCTTTTAGGTACCTCATGAATGTAACATATGATGGTCGCAACCTCTCATTCAGCGAGGATGGATATCAAATGCACCCCAAGTTGGTCATCATCCTGCTGGACAAGCAAAGACAGTGGGACAGGGTGAGTCCCCCTTCTCTTGCACACTTCTCAGCTGCCTACTGCTCTTCTCTCTCTCTCTCTCTCTCTCTCTCTCTCTCTCTCTCTCTCTCTCTCTCTCTCTCTCTCTCACCTCATCTCTTTCCCACTCATGCTACTCACAGTGTGCTGGTCATGACCTCAGCACCTCATGCTCTGGCATCTTGCTGAAAACTGCTTTTGGGTCAAACACAGGTCAAGGAGCATGAGTTCACAGTGGCAATGTGATACACTCAGTTTAACCCTCATGTCCTTCTGTTGCCCCCTCCCCTCCCACCTATGCCTGTATGCCTGTCCCTCTCCAGGTGGGGAAGTGGGAGAACGGCACGCTGTCCATGAAGTACCACGTGTGGCCACGCTTCGAGCTGTACTCGGATGCTGAGGAGCACAAAGACGAGCACCTCTCCATCGTCACACTGGAGGAGGCACCCTTTGTCATTGTAGAGGACGTGGACCCGCTGAGCGGCACCTGTATGAGGAATACAGTGCCGTGCCGGAAGCAGCTCAAAGCCGTGTGAGGAACCACACCCCGTCCCTCTGTCCCTGCTGCCTTATCGCCTTTGCCCACACCCTGTCTTCGTCTCCATGCTTGCTGTCCGTGTCTCACTCCTGTCCACCGCCCTGCTAGCCTGTCTGTACTGCTTTGGACCTACTGCCTGCACACTTGCTGTCAGTCATTCTGCATCACTGTCTCCGTGACGAGGGGCTTCTTGTATTATTCATGCCACATTATTGCTGTCCTACGTTACCCTCTGCAGTATTTTTTCACATTCGCACCTTCCTGCTGTCTGCGGCTGCTTCTGTGTTCTCCTATATGAGTGAGCACGTCCTACATGCCTGTAGCCTTTCACTGTTCTTTACACTGCTAACTGTATCTGTCTGTCCCGAGGTCCTCACACATTTTCTCCTTGTCCTGCATTACTGCCTACACATCCCTCTAATTTATAATTTCAAACTGTTTGAGCTGTCCTATTGCTTATTCCTAGCACACTGACTAACTACTTATGCCCCATCCTCACACCTATAAATGAGTTTCTGTTGTCCTATATTCCTGCCTGTATACCTGTCTCACTCTCGACAAACTGTTCTCGCTGTTCTTTACGTATTTCCATATTTATTTATAAAATTCTTTATAATTATTATGACCTTCATTTGAACATCCATATTATGTAAAATCTGTATTGTGTAATATTGCCTAATTCATCCATCCTTCTGTAGTCCCATTTGCATGTCATTATCATCATTTACCAGCATGTAAACTGCCAACCTGTTTTTATCCTCTACAATTCAGTTAAGGGGCTTGTGATGAGCTCACTATTTACATTATGGATTAGGAAGAGTTAATGTTGACTGGTCATACTCTGGGGAATAAGGCTTGTTTGAACCCAGTGATCAGACATAAGGAATAAATCAGATGGTAGAATAAAGTATACTCTGCATGCTGTTTATTGTCAGTCATTATGGTGCATAATTTCACTAAGATGGGCAGCCAAAATGCCCTTTGATGCCCCTGTGGCCATGGTGTGAAGATGTAGCTCGTTGTGAGATTAGGTCACACAGGGTTCCTTCATGGACACTGGTTTTGTCTTTACTTCTTAGTAGTCGCACAGTTGCAACCCCCATCTGTTGCTGGCAAGCCTGCTTTTGCACCTGCTTCTTTGCCTTCCCATAATCTGCCTTTTACCTCTATGGTCCTATCCGAATGCATCCCATTTTACCATACAGTACTCTTAGTCTTATGAAAAGTTACTACCACACCTGAAGCCACAGGGGCCCTCCACTAGGGGGCTCGACGTCTCTGTGCATATCCTCAGCTTGCTGCTCCTTCTACAATTTTGGTGACGCACGTAACCTTCCTTTTTAAAAATGGCAGTTAAATGAACTTTGCAACCAGAATGTACATTTGTAGTGTTGAGTTTGTGGTGGTTTTTTTGCAGTAATTTTTATAGACTTTAATTGTCTAACTGTCTAAAAATGTGTCACTGTGTCTGACTGCATTTCTTGTCTAAATTCTCCCCAATTTCACTGATTACTTCCTGTCTGTCTCCAGCTGCTTCCTGTCTTTTGTTGTTCATTGTTTGATTGCTGCTACCATGCTGTGCCCGATCCATTCATTTCCTCTCCTCCATCCACCTTCACTTCAGTTTTATTACCCACTTACTCTCCTTTTTTCTCCTTTTTCTGTCTCCCTCTTTCTCCCCTCATCACACTTGAGACACCTCTCACTTGGATTCTCCTACCTTGGTCTGTTACTTGTTCCTTTGCACTTTTCATATAGACAGTTCATTTCTCTTTTTCTCTATTTATTTTTAAATAAGGCTTCTCCATTTGCAGATCTTTCTCCTTCCTGAATATTAATTAATTTCCATACTACTTCTCCAGTTTTGTCTCGTTTTCCTTGTTCTTCTGGTCCTTCCGTTTCTGTTCCAGTCTCCCTGCAGCAATCCCCTCTTTCACCTTGGTATTCTGTCCGACCCCCACAAATTTACCCTGCCATCTCTTTGCACCTCTCTCGCATGCGGCCTTTGTCCCTCAGCAATCACACGGGGGAGTCTGGCATCTACATCAAGCGCTGCTGCAAGGGTTTCTGTATTGACATTCTGAAGAAGATCGCTAAGTCTGTCAAGTTCACTTACGACCTCTACCTGGTGACCAACGGGAAGCATGGAAAGAAGGTCAATGGCACCTGGAATGGCATGGTTGGCGAGGTAGCACCTCTTTCCTTCTCTTGAAGCCTTTTCACATCCCATGATCATCTCCAAGTCCATTAGCGGATAGAAAAAGGTGTGACATTATTGTTATCATTCAAACTCAAGTGGAGAAAAATTTGTAAATCCCGAAGATAAAGGCTGGTAGTATAGATACACAGAATGAGACACATCCAAATGACTACTTATTCTAGGATGAAAGGTTCCAAATGAAAAAATTAATGTAAACATATATGTTTTACAGTCACCACAGTATAAGAGGTTTTGCTCTACTGTCAAACAAAAAAGGAATGTATGATGAATGGAGTGATTCACCTTGCGTATATTGAAAAATTAAAACCTTGGTATTTTGGTGGCCCTATTGTCTCAGTTTAAGATCTAGGTGTAGCAGTAAGTTTGTTTTTTTGTATTTTGAGGCAAAACAATGCTCCATAATAAGTTTTAAAGTAACATAGATTGATTTTTTTTTTTTTACTTATACAACAGGGATGGAAGAGTAGAGAATTCCCATCCCACAACATGCAAGCGTAGCTGGATAAATAATCTCTCCTTTTCATTGAGAATGCCCCTCCACTCCAGAGTCGCACCTAAACATTTTCAACTGAAGTCAGTTTGTCCTACTTAGCGCAGTGCTGTAGGGCTCAGGTATTAAAGGCTAAATATACCTGTAGCAGTATAGAGGGAGGGAGCAACATGGAGGGGCGGGCTGGGGGGAGAGGAAGAGTGTCTATTTCCAGAAGCGCTGACCTACTGTTGTAACCTAGTTTCCCTTCTTTCATTAACTGCAGTGTTGTGTCCATGTCTGTGTTCACAAGCTATTTGATGACCCACCTCTTCTGCCTGTCTGTCTCTCTGTTTCGGCCACTCTCATAGGTGGTGTTAAAGAATGCCCATATGGCAGTGGGCTCTCTCACAATCAACGAGGAGAGGTCTGAGGTCATAGACTTTTCTGTACCTTTCATTGAAACGGGCATTAGTGTCATGGTCTCCCGTAGCAACGGAACTGTCTCCCCTTCTGCTTTCCTGGGTGAGTCTTCACGTGGCGTGCATGCGCGCACAGCCACGCAAAGACACACACAACGACTCACGGCAGGCATACACATATGTACACAAGTACACGAATCCTTTGCTTCTGTCTTTCCTTTTGGCGCTGTGCTTGAGACATTTGAGCACAGACGCCGCTGACTCTCCACGCTCTTTCATTCTCTTTGTCCCTCAGAGCCCTTCAGTGCAGATGTGTGGGTGATGATGTTCGTGATGCTGCTGATCGTGTCGGCGGTGGCGGTCTTTGTGTTTGAATACTTCAGCCCGGTGGGGTACAATCGGTGTCTGGCAGACGGCAGAGGTGAGAACACGCTGTGCGGTAGCACAGCTGTGGAGCGTCACACCATGAGCCTTCCCCGCCAACTGCGGAGCACTCACACGAAGCCCCATGCATCACATGAATGAGGGGAGAGATCGGAAGACCCAGCATTGGGGGGGTGGATGCCGGAGGTCTGCCCCAAAGCTCCAACGTGAGCTCCAAGATGGCCCACAACCTGATTAATTCCTGCTGAAAAATCATTTGCCTCATACAAATGAAATGGTGAACATTCTACTTTACTGAAAACCCTGAATGGGGAAGGACTGCTGGTTTAGCGCCTGGTGTGACCACCTGGCACCTCTGTTTGCTTATGTACGCAAGCCCCTCCTGCACCTGTTTGGGTGTCCTCTAGGTGCTCTGCATTTTTTCCACTATAAAAAGGCATGTGATTCAGGTGAATTGGCTTGGCTTGCATGCCCCCGTAGCGAGCGTGTGACTTTAGTGGACTGACAGTCCATTGAGGATGAAGCCTGCCTTGGCCCATGTGTTTCCTGGGATAAAGTCCAGCCTCCCCATAGCCCATCAGTGGATAAGCAGCTCTGCAAAATAAATGAATAACTGCCAAATACTTTATGTTGAACAGTTTCTCTTCAAAACAATACACCATTCATAAAGTTTCGTACACCACACATATTTGAAATTAGTTGAAGATGATGGCTGTAGCACCCGATCTTTATAACACTACACTACTGAACTGACTTCTCTAGTCTTAGTGATTTTATAAATGACCGACTTACCGTTGAAAATGTCCTGTAGCTACAGCATGTGACAGATTGTACTAATGACACTTCAGCCAAAATGCTATAGCCTTGATGAAAAACTCCTACTCCTGAAAATATTTCTTCACCCAGTTAGAAGAAACTAATGGTGTCAGCCAAGCAATTTGGAAAGCATCATCAATTAGATTGTGAACAATCAATATCACCTATCCTGTTTGTGTTGAATTATACATCTTATCAAAATCTAAAAATCCTAATTATATTCAGCACATGCAGCACCAAACATCGAAACTGTGCAGTCAAACAATAAAAACTGGATGAAACCTGCAGCGATACACATTGGTACATTCAAAAAACCCATTCAATTATTAGATGAATCATTTCTTGGTGTATCAAAAGCTTTTATTTTAATTTATTTATGTAATCGTTGAAAATGGTAGTAGTTTGATGGCACCATGGGGCATCAGTTCACTCTTGCTTCTAATTTGTGATATTTCACATTCAGGACTTCAGCCACACAGCTTAATACAACCCCCACTCCCTCACGCCCCTCTTTTTTCCCTTTCCTCACTGCCCGCCACCTCCCTCAGAGCCTGGCGGTCCCTCCTTCACCATTGGCAAGGCCATCTGGCTGCTCTGGGGCCTGGTCTTCAACAACTCCGTCCCCGTGCAGAACCCGAAGGGTACCACCAGCAAGATCATGGTGTCCGTATGGGCCTTCTTCGCCGTCATCTTCCTGGCCAGCTACACTGCCAACTTGGCTGCCTTTATGATCCAGGAGGAGTACGTGGACCAGGTCACCGGGCTCAGTGACAAAAAGGTATTCCGCGCCACCTGTTCATGTCTGTGAAAGGTTGAATCTCCCTAAGAGCTTAGGTGTAACAGTCTCTGATTATCTGCATAGGTGTGAAAGTTCAGCCCTCATGCTGTTTAGGTTTCCCTGTGGAAATCACTCAAAACTCATCACCACTGTTTGTCATCTCCCCCAACTCAGTTCCAGAGACCAAACGATTTCTCCCCGCCTTTCCGCTTTGGGACAGTTCCCAATGGCAGCACAGAGAGGAACATCAGAAACAACTACAAGGAGATGCACAGCTACATGGTAAAATTCCACCAGAAAAACGTTGAGGAGGCACTGCAAAGTTTAAAGAGTGGGTAAGTGGGAGAGCATGTGTTAGGACATGAAACAGAAATGGTTAATGGGAACATCATGTTATGACCTTTGCTTAGTAAGATACTTTCTTGTCTAATTGATAATTTGTATTCAGAAGGGTGTGTTACCATCATCTCTTTCAAGATGAACAAAAAACTACCATGACTGTTTTGTAACCATGTTACATTACTACCATACTGATTAAGAACAATTTTCCATAATCCTAAAGGTTGCTTGTAGAAAGAATGCTACTGTATTATCCATGAGCAAGGTAATAAACCTAAACTGCTTGGTGAAAACAGTCGTACTAGTGTGAGAATGTTGGAAGTCACTTTCAGTAAACGTGTCAGCTAAAGTATCAAAAAATGTTTTAAATCTAGAGAAAATGATCTATTCATGTGTTCAAGTACCTCTGAGGTTTATGTTTCACTGGTTTTCACCAATACCTCTCCCTCTCCGGTCAGCAAATTGGATGCATTCATCTACGATGCAGCAGTACTGAACTACATGGCAGGAAGAGATGAGGGCTGCAAGCTGGTGACCATCGGCAGCGGCTACATCTTTGCCACCACAGGCTACGGCATCGCCATACAGAAGGATTCAGGCTGGAAGAGGGCAGTTGACCTGGCTATACTTCAGCTCTTTGGAGATGGTACATTTCTTTTTTACCTTCGTTTCCCATCTGCCTTTCAGCTTGCCTTTGCTCTCCTGTTTTTTTTTTGTTGTGGCACATTTCTAAAGACTGTGATTAAAGGTGACAAGGTAACATGGACGTGCTGAGAGGGCTGGAGGACTGCAGAGGGGAGTGAAGGGTGGGTGGGAGCGGCAAGGTTTGGGAGGGCACACTCTGTGCACTCATGCATGTGTTCTGTAAGCCAGGCCCTCTGCTCAGTGCCGCTGTTCTCTTTATTAAATCCTTGGGGTCCATGCAGAGGGAATGTGATGAAACATCTGTCTGGTCCTGATCTGTACACTTGAGGAAACGACTTGAGATTAATAGCCATACACTTGGAGATGACAGGTGTGAGGAGGAGGATCTTACAGGATGCTTTTGGTGATGAGGGCATACACATAAACAGCAAGCGTAATGCTAGAGGTTAAAATTCATTTCAGTGTATGCTGATATATTTGGGTTATGCTGGTTACCTCTATCAGTTTTGTTTATCTAAAACGTCATACCTGTCAGAAATGCCAAGGGAAAACAGAAAGTCCAGGTTGCCATGGCACCCAGCATGTATAAATGATGACTAATGGTAACAATTATAAAGCTAAAACATTATGTATTATGAGCCTTAGTAAGTGCAAGATAAATCTGAGAAACCTAATAAAACATAAAGGGAAATGCACAATTTTTTCAGGTTTTTTGTTTTTCTTTTTTTGCGTAATGCATAATAAACGTGGTGTCTACTGGGTTATATGCTTCGGACAATACTGGTACGGTTTAACATGGCAAATTTACCGCATTACATGCACTGAGCTGGAATATTTATTGTAGATAATAGTATATTTACAACAGCATTTATCAGTTTGCGAAGGTTGTATTAAATTTTTGCTACAGATGTATTTAATAGCTTGGATATACTGGGTGGTTAAATTTTAACCAGCACATAATAATTTCTCAGAGGAAAACAATAATATGAAAAGACCTGATGATTTAAAATGAACATATTATTATTATTATTATTTATTTATTTATTTATTTATTTATTTTTTCCTATTTAAAACAAACACTTGGGATATTAGGATAATGTAGGGTTGTGAATAAAATTTTGGAAAAGGAACACTGTAGTTTTTGCACTTTTAAATGAATTACTATAACATAATATAATAATATAACCATTATTGTGGTTTTTGTGTCATTAAATGATGTTTACAATATATTGCAAAGGTCATTTAGGAACATATTTGGTGTATAATTAAACACATATTTAGCACATATTTTACATTATTCTTATGTTATGCATGTCAAACTGAGTTATATTTATGATACAAACATGAGTGATTACATTTTTGTCGCATTTCTAATAAAGCGTGAAAGTCTGGGACATTTTTACGAAGGCAGTGCTGGAGCTTTGTTTTACAGCTCACCTTTCTATTTATAGCATTCTTTTTTTAGTGGACTTTAATTTTGAATTACGTCTCACCTTATCAAAGGGGTTTCATTAACTAATTTTTGTCATAAGTTCAAGGATGCCTGCTTCTGTTCAAATTCACCTAGACATCACTAATGCAAAATTTCATTAATATCAAAATTTGTTGGCTATAAATCTGTTAATCAGATTATCTTTATGCGAGTGAAACGTCTTACAAGTGAGACCTGCAGGGTTTCTGCTAGTCATTGTACAATGTGCTATACAAAGGCCACTGTGAATTTCTGTCAATCCTTGCTTTGACTCACTCCTTGAGTCAATGCACGAGTTCTATTCATTGTCTTGCCAGAGAATATTTTCCAGATACCTCCTTCTATGTTTGGCCAAGACTGTATTTTACAGGTTTTGTTTTGTTTCAGTCTCCAACTGAGCCAGACCTGTTACAAGTACAGTGTTCAGATTCGAGAAGGATGTGTACAGTACGTAGCCTTTGCTTCTCAGGTTTTAAAGCAGTTGGTCTATTTATACTGCTAGATGGTTTGTGACAGAGTCAAACTCATTTTGGGATCACTTAGAGCCCACTGAGTGAGAACAAAGGAAAGCTGTGGGGGGGTATTGAAGGGCGAACGCAAGTGTTGGGAGAGATAGAATTTTTGGGAGCAGCACTGTTAAACACAGTGCTGAGAAGACAGAATTTCAAATGAGATTACAGTATTGAGAGGTCAGAACCTTAGCCAAGATCACAATACTGAGAGGTCAGTACCCTGGCTGAGGTCACAGTGCTGACAATGCTAAGAAATCAGAACCTTAGTTGAGGTTACAGTGCTCAGTGTTGAGAGGTTAGAATGTGGGTTATGGTCAATCTTGACAGTGCAGAAAGATCAGAACCTCAGATGTGGTCGCAGTTTTAAGAGGACAGAATTTCAAATGAAATCACAATTCTGACACGTCAGAACCTCAGATGAAGTCACAATGTAGAAAGGTCAGAACTTCAGTTGGTGTCACAGTGCTGAGAAATCAGAACCTCAGCTGAGGTCACAGTGCTGACAGTGTTGAGAGGTTAGAACGTAGGCTATGGTCAGTCTTGACAGTGTCGAGAGATCAAAACCTTAGCTGTGGTCACAGTGTTGAGAGGTCAAAACTTTGGCTAGGTCACAGTGCTGAGACCACAGACCTTCAGCTAGTGTTCCAAAGTTGAGAGGTCAGAATTTTAACTGGTACACAAATAGTACCTGTGATGACTCCACGTGATTTTTTTGTTTGTTTCAATCAGGCTTCAATCATGCTTAGTCCTCGAGCAATCAAGTAAGAACTTGATTAGTCTAAATTAAGATCTGTACTAATTTAGTGTTTGTTTATTTGGCAAATTATCATGTTAAAAGAACATATTTAACTCACAAATGTGTCTTCAGAACTTTTTCTGTTACTGCTGATTAATTGAAATAATAATCTCAGCAGGCTGTTGCTAATTTTACAAAGTGTACTTTGATAAAATTCAGTAAGATTATTTACTTTATCTTTCAGAACTACCAGATTAATTCACACCCATCTTAGCATGCGTTAACAATTTTGAAGGCCCTCTGTGCATCGAGTTTAATGTAATTGGTGCCACTTGTTCATCCAATACCTCAGATGAAAAAAAATTAGTTAAGAATTCAACTGGCACCAAAACTGGAATACACAGTGCATCACCACATTCTGTTGGTGTCTGAAGTGTTTATTTTAAAGCATACATTAATCTTCCCATTTAACCATCAAAATTTGCCCTTTGGGCATGATATTCTACCTACTAGTATGGATTTGTAAGGCCCAGAATTTGGCTAGATAGGTTGTGGTTTCAGTCTTCGTCTAAATGTAGGTCAGTCTGTAGCATTACGCTTGACTTAAGTGGGTTCCATTTGAGAATTTCAAAGTCATTTTGACACATGCTGACACAGACGTTCTTGGTGCGGCCTGGTTACCAAGTCTGACGCACGCTGACAGCGGCGAGCTAAGTAAGGATCATGTGCACACAGTGGGAGTTCCTGAGAGACGTCGTACTCTTATTAAGTCCAGGGCCACTCAGTACATTCAGCTTTACTATGTGCTACTTTACACCCTTTTTCATTGCCTCCTGAAGGAGAGCAGAAAAAGGGAGGGGAGTGAAGGAAGACATTGTTTTCTCAGGTTTTCGTCACGTTCTTGCTTTAAGACTGTCAGCCCTCCAGGGCCTTTGGCTGTAAAACAAAAAAAATATGACACAATTTGATTGATTAGATTGATAAACTCTTAAGTCTTTGAGTACATACATGCATGTCCACGTGTATAAATACATAAAACATTAAGATAAATATAGGTAACAAGTCATGACAAGTGGTAACAGATGTGCAAACACAGGTACACTTAAATAAACCATGACTGCCTAAATGTTGTAAAATGTTTTTTTTTTCTAATTTGTCTTCAATACAGACTGTCCAGTCACAAACTTGAACATGATGCCCACTTGCCATCCTTTTCACAGTTTATGTTAACATGAGCTCTCGCTTCCCTCTCTGCTTTTTCCTGTGCCTTCTCACCTTCCCTGACATACCTGCTCTCCATTTCGGCTCCCCTCTGTCTGACCTCAGGGGAGATGGAGGAGCTGGAAGCACTGTGGCTCACAGGGATTTGCCACAATGAGAAGAACGAGGTGATGAGCAGCCAGCTGGACATCGACAACATGGCAGGCGTTTTCTACATGCTGGGGGCGGCCATGGCCTTGTCGCTTATCACCTTCATCTGCGAGCATCTCTTCTACTGGCAGCTGCGCTTCTGCTTCATGGGCGTGTGCTCGGGCAAGCCTGGCATCACGTTCTCCATCAGCAGGGTGAGTGTTACCAGGCCCACGGTGTGGCTGCTTCACTGTATGGCTGTCTAAGCCATGGATGAAGGCAACCTTGTATACTCCATCAGTAGGCTGACCGCATCAAGGCTCTGTAGGGCAACTGTTCCACTGCCTGTTTTCCCATGACCCCATGGCCTGAAACTTCTGAAAGTGAGAGAAGAAAAAGTGCTTCTCTGTTCACTTTAAGCTTTGAAGAAGAGATACAAGGGCATGTTAGATGGCAGCTACTTTAAGCCTCGAGCCTTTCATAATTGATTTTTTTTTTTTTTATTGTTAACATTATCACGCAGTGGACCGCTGTTATGCAGAAAATTTTAAATGTGCTTCACGTAGCTACAAAACACAGGCTTTCAGTACTTCAGTCTCCAGGAACAGTGTGGATTAGGCTGAGGAATAAGCAGTAATTGATGATAAATGTTAACTTGAAGAAATGCATTTGGAGATTTGCACCGTGCCTTTTACAGATGATAACCTGACCGTCAAACTGTCAGCTGTACTGTCCTCATGACAGAAAATAATATGCGAGAGCTGTGCAGAGCCCAGCAGAGAAATCTCACATGCAAATTAACCCTCATGTCATTATTCACTTTTCCAAAGTTGCTTGAGGCCCTCCTTCAGCTACAGAATATTGCTCTCAAATAAACTTCAGGGAGACAACAAACTTTTTTTAATTAAATGTAAACCCTCAAGATGTGCATTTGCAGTCTCAATTATCCATTAGTGACAACAAAACAGATAAAATAATTTGCTTTCCTATAGCACCAGCATTATGGTACAAAGTATGTTCTTTCAGTATATGAAAGCCTCTTCAGATGAAAACATAGCTGCTAAATATGTGTACTATACATGTCTTTTACAATTTTTTTTCTTCAACTGAAAAAAATTCACCATAATAAAATGTGCTTGGCTTGCTACCAGAGATAAACATGAGTCAGTTACCCAACCTCAGTGAGAACAGTCTTCCATTCACGCCACACCTAATGTAATTCTTACGCTCTGTTCAGGCTGACCGTGTCCATCTTTTCAGTCCATTGTGGCACTGAGATTGTCATTCTGCACAAGGCTGGTGCCCACCCTCCTCTTTGTTCAGCCACATCCTGTGCTGGGTACTTCACACTACGATAATGTACATCTTACCTGTCTCTTCTGTGGATGATCAGAACTGCGCTTCGTGCAGTTTAGGGACCAGAAATGGCAGTTATGGTGACTGTTGAGGCTAGGAGATAAAACCAGATTGCAGAAGAAGGGAGAAGCCCAGGTTACTGTGAATATGGGACACAGCAGTGAGGCCTGAACCCAATATGGAACAGCACTTTACTTTTGGTCTTGAGAGATAGGCTAGGGCCCTCACTGTAGCATTTGTAAATCACAAATTGTATGCTGGCTTAATTACCTGTGACTGATTTATCTCTTGGCTGAAATGACCCCATAGCGGTGAGCAGGTTAGTTTAGACAGCATCCGTAATATGTGGGAACTTTCCTGGACAAAGATCAGCAACTTAAAACCCTTTAGCATACACTGTGCAGTTTTAAAAAGTTTTGTGGGATTGTTTTTACTAGTAACTGACAATCTTTTTTCAGTTCCTGCACAGCAAAAACAAATCTTTTCACTCTGCGCCTCACATATTTTAAGCATGGTGCATAAATGATATACATGTACCTGAAAACACCTGATTGACAGGAGTTTAGCCTGAGAACTTACTGGCGAAGACAAGCTTGTTAGCGTTAACAAATGTGCTGGATTGCATGAATCATCCCGTCAGAAGATGAGATGTCATTAACATGTAGACTTATCATCTCAACAGCGCACGATGTTAAGGTGGGTGGTGTTTCCCACACCTCCTACCATTGTTGTTTTTATATAAACTGAATACAAATTAGGATGAGGCATTGCTTTGAGCTCAGTACCTTTATGGTAGGATCAGAATTGCCCATCTTATACCTGACAATGAGAAGGGAATGAAAAATTATTGTAACAGCATTTTATGTCATCTGAAAGATGCTGTCAAAGTCTCTAAATTACTCATTTATAACTGTTGTGGGATAAAAATGAATTTTATACATTGGTTAAATATGCCGACCAAGTATCTCAATAAAGAAAAACTTATGCTTACCTGACGAATGTCAGTCATCTTCTATACTGCTTCATCCTGTTAAGGGTCAAGGGGAAGCCTGGAACCCATCCCAGGAGACATAGGGCACAGGACAGGGTACACCCAGGGCGGGGCGCCAACCCACCGCAGGGCACACACACACACGCATACACACTCACACAACGGGCAATTTGGAGACACCAATCAATCTAACCTGCATGTCTTTTGACCATGGGAGGTAACCAGAGAACCCAGAGAAAACCCACCAAGCACAGGGAGAACATGCGAACTCCACGCACACAGACCCGAGGGGGGAATCTAACCTCAGGCCTGGAGGTGCGAGGCAATAGTGCTAATCACCACGCCACTGTGCCGCCTACCTGAAGAATGCTTTAGGTTTTTTCAGTGAATTCTGACACAGAATGTTAATTCTGGGCAACCCTGATTCCCCCCACTTAACACCTGCATTGGAACTGAAAAGCCCAAAGTGAAAAAGGAGGGAGACACAGGAGGATAACACAAAAAAAGAGGGTGAGGAGAAAGAGAGTTGAAAACAAAAGGGGGCAGCAGACCAGAGTGACCTGAACTAAAGCAAAAAAAGATGCAACTGTAGAGGAGATGGCAGAATTCAGATGTCAAAATGTTCATGCCAAAACAACGTGACAAAAAAAGTAAAAAAGAGACAAAGAGACCTGTTCAACATTTGTTTGGCACCTGTGTAGTGACCCTCGCTGTGGCCTTTACCAATTTATCTTCAGCCTTTAACCACAGGGTACATTTACCCCCGTGTTCCCCAAGAAAAACAAACTCATTTGGTTTGCTTCAACCCCTTTGTCCAAAATTACACCTCTTGTTTTCTTTCACTTCTCTGTTCCCATGGAACTGATTTCTTGTCCCTCTCTTCCTTCTTGTGTTTTACTTTGTCCCTACCCATAAACCGGCATTGCCCTGGTTATTTTGTACTAAATACATTACAATTCAAATTTTCCTGGTGGAAATGCCATGTATTTTACAGAGACAAGTGGTATAAACAGGCAGTGAAGCTCACAGAGACTTTTCCTTGTACTGTTGCTGTTTAGTTGATGTGTCCCAGTACTAAAATGAACCACCAGTATTGTTCAGCAGAATTTTAAACCCATCAATTAAAATAATTGATTGTCAGTAAAAACCACAGGCTTTCTGCATCTCTGTCATTATCAATCATTTCTCCAGGACCCATTCTTAGAGCTCTCCTAAAAGCACTGTCAGTTTGAGTCTACGCTGTCACTAGATTATATATTGTATTAATTAGCTTGTCTCTCTCTGTGCTGTTTAATGTACTGCAGTCTGTCCTTTTTACTCTGAGTAAACACCATTATGCTGACTCGTCTCTGCTCCTCGCATTAAACAGGGCATCTACAGCTGCATCCACGGGGTCCAGATTGAGGAGCCCAAGTCACCCCTGAACTCCCCCTCAGCCACCATGAACAACACGCACTCCAACATCATGCGACTGCTGCGCACAGCCAAGAACATGACCTCATTGTCTGGGGTCAATGGATCACCGCACAGCGCCTTGGACTTCATTCGCCGCGAATCATCAGTGTATGACATCTCAGAGCACCGCCGCAGCCTGGCTGGCCACTCAGACTGCAAACCACCCTACTTGCCAGAGGACAACATGTTCAGTGACTATATCAGTGAAGTGGAGAGGACGTTTGGCAACCTGCACCTAAAGGACAGCAACTTGTACCAGGACCACTACCTGCACCACCACCAGGGCTCAGGGCCTGGGATGAGCCTGGGGTTGACTGGCCCTCCGCCCAATAGGCCACATAGTCTAGGAAGTGCTAGTTCACTGGAGGGGGGATTGTATGACTGTGACAGTTTGGGAGGAGGGGTAGCACCAATATTCACCACACAGCCTCGGGCTTCCCTAACACAAAGGAATAACAATAAATTTGACCTTATTGCAGGGCACACTCAAACCTCCAGTCAAGGGTTCAAACAAGATATCTACGGGAAGTTCTCTTTCAAAGGTGGGGCATCCAGTTCGGGCTTTATTGCAGGGCACGACAGGTACTGTGGAGGAGGAGGAGGTGGAGGTGATGACGGAAATATCCGATCAGATGTGTCGGATATTTCCACCCACACGGTCACTTATGGAAACCTGGAAGGAAATGCTAAGAGGCGGAAGCAGTATAAGGACAGCCTGAAGAAGAGACCCGCCTCAGCCAAATCCAGACGTGAGCTGGATGAGATTGAGCTGGGGTACCGGCGACGCCCCCATCACATGTCCCACCATCATTACCATGGACCTCAAGCACACCGCTCAGCCTCTCCACCCCTAGTGCCCTTGGACCAGAACTCTCAAAGAATGGGGGGAGGACCAGTGGGAAACAGCTCCTCATACTTATTCCGTGACAAAGAGAATCTGAGAGATTTCTATTTGGACCAATTTCGCCCCAAGGAAGGGGTGCCACAGTGGGAGCATGTGGACTTGACGGATGTGCCTGGTGGAGGTGGAGGGGGCAGGGTTAGTGGTGGTGGAGGGGGTAATAGTGGTGGTGTCAATAGTGGTGGGGGGAATTGTGCCAATCTGGTGGCAGTGGACGATTTCCTGAAAGGTAAAAGCAAAAAAGCAGATTGCAAGAGCAGCGTAACAGTTCAGCAAACACAGGCATGTTGGGAAAAGAATGCTAGTGGGATTGGGGGTGGAGGATTAGCAGGTGGAGATTGGGAATGTCGAAACTGTCACAGCTGTGGTGGTGGGGCCAAGCCCATGCAACTGCACAGCAGTGGGAGTGTTGGGGGATATTCAGGGGCAGGGGGAGGTGGTAACACCTCTGTTACGGGGCGCCCCAGTTCAGCTTGTGTGCGATGTGACTCTTGCAAGAAGACTGGGAACCTGTATGACATCAGTGAGGACAATAACCCCCTAGTGGAACAGCTGGGGGGCAAGTATGAGGGTGGAAAGGGGGGGCTTATGAGCGGCAGTGGGGCAGTTCAGTCCCAGACTCAAGCACAGCGAAGGAAACCAGGCTTAGGAGGAAAAGTTCTGCGAAGACAGCACTCATATGACACGTTTGTGGATTTGCAAAAAGAGGAGGCTAGCGGGATGGGCATAGGAGGGGGCATGGGCCGAGGTGGCATAGGAGGAATGGTTCCCCAGGCAAGAAGTGTAAGCTTAAAAGACAAAGACCGGTTCATGGAGGGTACCAGCCCTTATGCTCATATGTTTGAGAGGCACGGCGGCTCAGAGAGAGACCGTGATCGAGATCCACTGTTGTTCGGTGGTGATAGGGGGAAGGGTGGGTCGTCTTTTGGGTTGTTCCGCAGCGGAGAAGGTGCATTGCACCGTCGGTCCTTTGGAGAGAGGGACAGTAGGGACAGGGAGAGAGGGATGATGGGTGTAGGACGTTCAGGCTCGATTGGGACATACTCCTTGTCCAAGTCTCTTTACCCAGATAAGGTCAACCAAAATCCCTTTATCCCAACCTTTGGTGATGACCAGTGTCTGTTACATGGTGCCAAGTCATACTACGTAAAAAAGCAACAGCAGCAACAGCTAATGAAGAGCCGGAGTGGGGAATGGAATGACTTGAGGAGCTCAATGGGTGCAACCTCCTTCTTGCCCACATCTGGCACACCAACAGTGATGGCCAACATCGGCCCCAGGTTTTCTAAGGAGCTGAGCCTGGGTGGAATTGGTGGGCCAATGGGAAACCACCATGGGGGCCCCAACAGCAACAACAACATGCTGTCCACAAGAGAGGGGCTTGGGGCAGGGCAGACGCAGAGGCCATTCAACGGCTCCAGCAATGGGCACGTGTACGAGAAGCTGTCCAGCATTGAGTCTGATGTCTGAGAAGGTAGAGGAAGTGGGGGACAGGAGAAGGTATTCTGGTGCTGCAGTGAGATAGGTTTGATGAATGCCATTTGGGTGGAGGGGGATGTGTGAAAGAGAGAGAGAGAGCACAAATGCAGGGATCACTGAGGGAGCAGACTGATGGAACTTCACTAAAGGGAAGAATGGACAAACACAGAGACTCGTTCCAATTGTTAAAGTAAAAATACAGAACTGTTAAACAGCTATTGTAAAATAAGCCAACCTGGGAAGAGCTACCTACAACATGGCCCTGTTACTATGACAGTAAAAAAAAAGACAAAGAATACTGGACAAATAACTGTGGATGGTCTTGGAAGTGTATTTACTCTGTGTATTCTTAACTCTTTAATTCTCTCTCCCTCCTTTCATCACTTCAAAATGCCACAATGGACAGTGTGACCTGACCATAATTAGCTGTGGAAATGCCTCTGTGAGTCGAAACTGAAACATTTAAACGAAACAACAGGGTAAACTGACAATAAATAAACAAATAGCATTGTAACTGAGTATAATAACTGTTTATTAAATTAGCTTTGGGTTGTACGTTTATGAAAATATTTTATGCTGTTAAATATTTGTAGGCAATTCTTTGTTAGCTCGCGACATAACAGGAAGCTCATATTCAACTGATACCGAGTAGCTGTTAGAACAACATAACTGGGTTTCCTGTTATGTTTTTAAAATTATTATTGTGTTCAGTTATTTGCTTATTTGAAGTGTTGTAAAAAAAAAAAGATTGTGTAAGGCATGATTTGCACAGTACCAAATTGTACTTAAGACACTGTATTTTGTGGGGTGTTTCATGGTGTTTCGAGAGATGTATCTGAAATCTTATAGACTGATACACTTTGGCAGGTATACCTTATTGAACAGGTTTAGAACCTGCTGTAGGTTGTGCATAATCAGAATATGAAAGATTTACTTTAATGGACAAGGATGCTGTTGGTACATTAAATGAGCTGTTTCCAAAAGCTGAATGGGGTCAAAATACTATAAGAAACACACCTCTCAGCTTTCCTAAAATGTGTTGGGATTGTTGAACACTGAAGTGGATACGTCAGCATATGGACATTCACAGCGTGCGGACAAGAGTACGTTAGGAACCTTTGCTACTGAAGACGTAGTACAGACTGTATCGATGATAGGGAACACAGAATGTCTGATGCCGCTGACATGTCTGGAACTGTAGTATTGCACAATACATTTAGCCTGTTACCTCTGGGACATTGTACACAGCACACTCCATAGCCCACAAGCTTCATGCTAGCGGATAGTGTGCACTGCCACGTGCGTTGGATTGAAATGGACATTGAACTGTATGGCTGAATGGGGTTTATACTGAGCCTGCTTTCACATGCGTTGTGTGTGTGCCTCAAGTGGGCTTTCATAATATTTTCAAAATCTGTCTCTTTTAAGGGCTGTCGGTGGAGTGAGGTGTTGAACTGAGCGCTGAAGCTCTGGCTGAAGCTTTTTTTTTTTTTTGGTTGTGTTGTTGCCACTTGGTTGACCTCACAGTTATAAATAGCCACTCGTACTGTCTGAGAAATTCTCTAAATATGTTTATTTAGATTTTCAAAGACTTCAAAGAAACGATAGAGATGGAATGGGGTAAACAGAACAGCAGATGTTGGGAAAACTAGTCATTTACAGATTAGTTAATTTACCCCTTTGTCTTCAGCTTTAAATGGAATTTGATTGAGCCTTGGATTAAATCAAGGTCAGTCCATTACCGTGTAAACTTGGCTGAAATATTTTTCCTCTGTCTTTAAAATTTTTATACTGCAAACAGGTGTTTGGAACTTATGGTTGCCAAAAATGTGGTGAGCAAGAAATGAAAATTTCTGTCAGTCAAGTTCAGCTTCAACGTGTTATCTCTTAACCTTGTATATAAATAAGTTTGCACAGTATGCAGACAGTAAGGATGTAACTCAATACAATGTGTTACATTACAAATTAAATAAGAAATTTAGTAAAAATTAGGAATGAAATGATGGAACAGAACAGAGCACTGGAATATTGGTGAATTTGTCTTTGGTTGTAATTACATTTCTTACTTTATAATACATTAATTTGTCTATTTTAGACTTTGGGTTGTCACCATTAATCTGTTGATTTTGAAATTAACAGTTATGAAACACTTGTGAAAGCAAGGGGTTTTAGACAGTCACTGTATATATACAAAAGTGTGTATATACACTAATATATATATATATATATATATATATAGTATTTATATGAAGTGTAGTGCACTGTATAACACCCACAGAGATATTTGAAACTGCAATCCAACATTGCGACAAATAACTGTAATGACTTGCTACAGATTTCTCACTATATCTGTGATTCCAGGGAGCAGGCCAATCATGTAAAGGGTCCCTCTTTTCTACTGTGGTTGCCCGCTATATTATGAAAATTAATTTTGAATTGCTGTGTTTTCTGCACTGCTGAGGGATGCTACAGCGTGGCTTCTGAATCATGCATCACCTGCATATATCTGACCAGTATTTAAAGAAAGTGATCAGTTTTATTTCTTATACAGATATGAATACACATATCTCATTTATTTATACATATATCTAAAAATAAATAACTTGTCATTTATTATTATTATTTATTATTATAATGATAAATTTTGAATACCTTTTACAGGTTGTATTTCAAGAAGTATATTAACTGGGTAATGAAAATTTTCTTTTCATTCAGAAACAATTTAGAATTTCCTCACCAACGTTTTTTTCTTTAAATAAGAGTTTGACAGTTGGACGAATATTTGGACAATCAATTCTGAGAGTTTTGTGGTTTTATTTGCTTACTTATTCATTCCAGACTGACATTTTAGTGTGCACTGATTTGTGTGTGGGGAATTGTATAAAGATGATCATTGTTTTAGGACTGACATTTACTTACCGTACTTTTTAAAGCTCCTCTTTGCATATAACAAGCAAACATGTCTGTACATACGCATTCAAAAATCTGACTACTGCATTTCAAAAATCAGCAGGATTTATATAAATTTAATATGTTTTTGGACATCAGTGTATTTACTGAAATTATTCTCTAGCAATAGTCACACGCATTGTGTATTTTATGCCCAGTTGCAAATTTTACAACTAATTAGAACCTAGTATTTTTTATTGTACATAGTTGAGGATGGCTGTTTTATTGTAATCTAGCTAATCTTACAGTAATCTGTCTCAGAGTCATCAGTTATTAAACTATAAAAATTACCTATTCATTCATGCCTGAAGGACCCAATGTCTTTACATTGTTTAGAATTTTATTTAAGGATGTAATTCCTAAAATAAGCACATTCACTGAAAAAACAAAGTATATGTACAAAAGCTTGAAGTTAAACAGATATGAATGCGTGTGTAAAGTCACAGACTACACAACAATTGAATCATTTCTTATGACCATTTTAATTCTTTCTTTTTTTTAACAGCTCATCTGCAATTTAAACCTAATTGTTAGTGTTGTGTTTTGTTAGTAAAACTTTTACTTACTTTCCAAATGTGTGTGTGTGAAACAACATTATGGTAAACTGTATTTGAATTTTTAACATTAGGAAACTATCAATAATAAAGTGAGAGTATCAATAATACAATTTATATTGGCTGTTGAGAGAAAGGAACTTTTTTTTTTGCTCTTTGTCGTTTTGTCTCTTCCCCAACTGTATATTTTCAGTGACAATGAGGACAGATGGACGGATATGTTTTGTAATACACAAATTACATTTTCTCTAATTCAGACTGTTTTGTCTGCTGTCGTCTTTTTCCCTGTTTTAATCTATAAGTGTGAATGGATGTACTGTGTGCACATTATATGTGTTAGAGAAAGTGAGGAAAGAATGAGTGAAGTTTCCTTGACCAGATAAAAAACACTGTTTTACAGTCTAATCTGAAATGGGATGTAAATAATAACTGTCCTATCTTTACCTTTTAATAAAAATGATAAAATTCACTTATAAAAAAACATTAACAGACATTTGATTAACATTTTGTGGCGGTAATGCTGTTGATTTATAAAATTAATTAAGTTACACATACATTCACTGCAGTTGGTTATTTATTGATTAATTAACTGCACAACACATATTAATTTCTATGATAATTTTACATATACACTAATAACTTGGGGGTTACTAATGTCACAGTTCCTGTTATGATCAATTATAAATCATCTTTCAAGCTGGCTTGCATTAAAATATATATATTTGTACTGATAATGAAAATATTAAAAGGAGGGTGAACTTGTATATTTAATGGAAACAGTATATGCAAATTAAGCATTCAAATTAAGATGTCTGATTGGAAGATTTAAAATGATAATAATATTGGTGTAGGCTAAACAGACATCATAAAAAGTTTCCTTTACCAAACTGTAAGGACTCAGTATTAACGAAGTTCATCATGATTATATGTACTTGCCTTTCTCTTGTTGTCTTCATCCTGACACCCAGCATGTCAGCTGCATCTTCTTTTTGCTAAGATATATGCTACGTGACGACAAATATTTATGTGTATGCCCTATTTCTCCAGATACCCAAATGACTTTGATGACGTTTTAATAATATAATGATTTCAGTACTAAAAAGCCACAATTGTAACCCAAATTAATCACTAGCCTACTACAGCTGTAGTCTTCTCCTCTCTCCACCCCTTTCCATCTCAAAATCTCTGCTTTTCTCATATCTTGTGATGAAATCTTCACGATTTAAAAAATTATTATAGATGGTATACTGCATAATATATAATGGTGTGTTTGTGTGTGTCTGTATATCTCTATGTCTGTGTGTGTGTTTGTCTGCAATTATGCAAACAATTCCAGATCTGTTAGCCATGAGCTAACAGTCTCACTGATTGCATTAAGCTTGAAGTCAAACTTATGAGCGATAAAAAATAAAAAAAGATCAGATCATGGATGGGAATGCCCATCAAACTGGAAACTAGTTGCTCTTAAGGATGTGCAAAGGCCATAATGGGTGCTGTGATTAGGTTGGTCAGCTGCATAGAAGCACTTGTGCATTTCCTACATCACCAAGCATCAGATGAGGGTGGTGGCTCAGCTCCCTGAACAGAGCTTGGGTTTGGCCATTTGCAGGAGAGGAAGAGCGGGAAGTTGATTAACTCCAGGGCGACTGATATCATAAATAAGCGTACATCTTTGCACAGCAACCTGGAAGCCCCGGTGTTGAGTGGGTGAGTTTCACTAATGTCAATTCGAGATCTGGAGCAATTGCAAAACAGTCGTCCTGGATTTGAACACTAAGCCAGATGGGCCTCCTGTTACACAAACCTGTAGGTAGCTTTGTCTTACATGCTTTCACATTTTGAGATATGTGCTGTTCTGTATCACTCAGGAAGTCTTGTGGAATAACATTTTAGCTGTGAATCTCAAGACAGAAAAGGTACCAATCCCCGAAGGAATGCTGCAGTGATAGCCAGAGAACAAAAACCCAACTGAATAAATGGGTGAAGTGCATTATTGTAAGGTGAGGAGATGGTCACATACTGGATTCACTGCAGTTAACTTAGCCACTGAACCTCATTCCTACAAATTGCTGTATCGAATACTTATGAGACGAAGAAGAATTGGCACTGGTTATATTTTTGGGAATCTAAAGGCATAATTCACAAGACAGCTCATTGTGAGGTTAAAGATAAAATGGGCACGTTATGTCTACAGCATCTGTATAAACCCTGTAACCTGGAGCTTTGGTGCATAGCTCTCTGTTTTATAATTTCACTTATGGCTAAGAGCACTTTGCGTTGCACCATGTACTGGAACTTTTGGTAAAAAAATAAATCAGTACTGCCATTTTTTCCATTTATTTCTGGAACAGTACCAGTATCAAGGTACCAAACCAGCTGGCATACTCGTTTGCTACTTTGGGAGGTAATGTGCTAATGTGTTTATTGGCAGTTGGTTACACAAATGCCCTGCTTCACAAAATACAACCTCAATGTTGAAACTGTATCGTTATAAACTCAGAATACAATGATATATATTTATATATCATTGTATTATTATATTGTAAAAATTTATCCATTCATGCATCTTCTACTGCTTATTCGGGACCAGGTCGTGGGGGCAACAGTCTAAGCAGAGATGCCCAGGCTGTAAATACTTATATTTAATATAAAATATTTAATTTTTTACTTTCATTTCTTTTTGGGTGAAGGGACAGGCATCAATTGCGATCTGGGTAGAAGAAAAGATTCAGCAAGATCGTGATGAAATAAAAAAAAATTAAAAGAATAAAATTTCTAAAAAGAAAATAACACAAAAATAGTAAAATAGTTCATTATTATTATTATTATTATTATTATTGGCATGCATTTTTTAACATATGTATTGTCTTGATATTATTATTGATAAGTGTATCGATATGCAAAATGCTGGTCAATTAAAATTTGCTTTTCTTTGTTTTTTAATATTAATAATGTACTAAAGGTTTATGTTATGTATTATTATAATATCAGCAAACCAACAAATCCATCCATCCATTTTCCATACCACTGTTTCTCTGCAGGGTCACAGGCATCTTAGGGCACAAGGTGGAGGATACCCTGGATGGGGTGCCAGCCCAATGCAGGGCAGCAAACTAACCTTAACTTCTAATTAATACCAATTGAAATCCATTTGTAAGACACTGTTCAAGCAACTTAAATTGCAATAATGTATTGGTTTTTCCCAGAATACTTTTTTAAAACCTGTTTTTTTTTACATCCCCAACAATCCAACGACTCCAAAGCTGAGTCAAGCCAGGGTGCGAAAGCATTCATCTGGTCGGCACAATCAGGGTGGGTGGGCAGATACAAAAACATTCTGACACATTTTTTTAATGTAAATTTGGCCCAGCTTTTTGACACTCTAGTTTGATGGTTGTGTAACATGCATGAAATACTTTGCTTCTTAAACTTAAAAGCCTTGGTTTTGAGCTACTCTTTAGTAAGTAAGCAAAGAAAAGTCTCACACTGTTGTATCTACACACTTACACAGCATTATCTACACACTGAGGTCATGGTAATAACTGACTTCGTAACATATCTACATGTGGAGGTTTGGTAATATTAGATACTGTCGTACAAATGCTGATTGCAGTATGTACAAAATGTGCTCTTTTCCATTACACTAAAAGCATGTTGCCATTGGTTGAAGGGCCCATCCTTGGCCTTCTGTGCACTCCAATATGTCATAGAAGCCTTGTTGCTGATTTCTGATAGGAATTTTGTGACACTGTGCTGCAGTCCTTCTCTAAATTATTACTCTAAGCACTACTAGTGAAATCTGGCTTTACCCTGAAGTTTTATTGACATTTATTCTAAAAATTCCAAAGGCATCCTGTCGTGGTGATTTAGAGCACATAATAGTTCAATATTATACTCTGCAAGCCAACAGCATGATGTTCGCCTACAGCCTGCATTGCATCCAAGGAATTTCAGTAGAATAGTATATTTCTGTGGTGTTCAAACCTAAGCTGGAGTGAAAATGACCTGTATAGGGCTGTAGAACATGATGGTTCATTTATAACCTGTCAAGACATGCCTTGGGCCTAAGAACCTGATTTGTATTCTCGACTAATAAGTCTTGAGGAACTGGGCACTAATTCAGGTGTCTGAGTATTTGATATGTGTTACATGATACCTTAGCACATACCATCATTTGGGTAAAAATTAAAATAGGATCTTACTCACACTACAACTATTGTCATCTCCATATACGGTGTTCTCAGTTGGAAAGTTCCCATGGTCAAATTTTTTCATTACAAATTGACCTTTATAATACTTACCCTGCTGTTTCATTTTACTTACCTTACAACACATAATCAAATGATCCCTGGATACGTGGAAGGACTTCAGTGTGGGGACAGAGGAGGCTTTATATAGTTCATGATACCACACTCTTCCGAAATACTTAAGATCGCCATGGAAAACTGAGGCAATATGGAACAAGGTGAGTACAAACGCAATCTTCAATGTACTTTCACGCAGTCAATGTGAAACAACACTAAGAAATGCTTTTCATTTTCACGGAAAAGACACCACCTCACTGATCTGTTGTGTGGTATTGCACCTGTCATTGGCATAGATTACAAAAACCTATTGGGTTGTGGGAAAAACACTTCAAAATAAAATACCCCCCACACTCATGTGACTCGTTTCAACAAATTTTTATTTCAATAAGACAGTAATTAAGTAAAGCATTACTGTGTTGTCTTTGTTCTCATTTTTGTTGATGTTATTGGGTCTGCTCTTGGCATACATCCCAAAATGTGCTTTACATTCAGGTGCGTCAAGTTCGGATGCAAGAGAAAAAAATGGGTCTCTTTCCCAAGGTGTCATACATGTATGTGTATTTATTCAATGGCATTTGGTTGTCTACTGTGTAACTGGAACAGCAGCAGACAACACAAAGGGCCGAGCTCAGCAACTGCATGTGACATTAATACATTCAAAAAATATGGTGACTGCTGGAAATATTTACTTAACAAGCAAAATAGTTTTTGCATGAATTAGGGATTCTGGTGTTCACAGATTAAAGGTTGGCTTCTTTTTTATTTTAGTAATGTCACAGAATTCTTTGGTAAATTATACACCATATAAACAACAAAATAAACCCAAACCCATTACAAAAATAAATGTAAATAAAATGAGTTTGCAAAACCTGGTACAAAAATAAGTTTCTGGATATTTTATGTTTTGTATTGACAGTTGTCCAATTACCTATGGCAAGTAAAGATGCAGACAGCTACGATCCCGTCCATACTTTTATTATTGTATATTACTGTATATGTCTGACATAATGCATTAATAACTGAAAGTCAGTTTTTTTTGTTTACTATAAATGTGTTTATTTTAAAATTGGAATTTGTCTGTTCACATAAATGTGTCAATTTATCAATTACAATACTTAAAAACTAAAAGGATTTTCTTTTTTGTGTTATTTGATAGGTGAAGCAAGGTGTAATTTTGCAGTAGCTGAAAGATATGTAAAAAAGTTAAGAGCAGTCAGAGATGTGTGCTTTGCATTTTTAATATACATGCTTAAAGAATTTAAATTTTTTCTTCTTTTTGGAAAACATGACAAATGAAAAGTTATTTAAATGCATCTGAAAATAAATATTACTTACACTATTTTTACTGAGTGTGCAAAATGAGGCACTGCAATATTCAACAATCATCTGAAATCCATGTGTTTGAAGTATTTTGAATAAGACACCAGTATTTTCATGATTAGTTAATAAATTACACACCTTATTGATGACAGTACAGATGAAAGATGCAAGGCACTTGAATTTCTGGTTCATGCAGTTAAATTCCGTTTGGTCCAAATCTATTGTACTTCACCTACCGTCACTATCCCTGTCTTCCCTCTTTCATTCTCCTTCCATTTCTCTGTCCCACAATTCCTGAATGCATTGCAACACATGTCACTACTTCTTGACAATTAACTGTTACCTAGCAACGTGCTCTTTTTAGAGAGAGAGAGAAAGACACACACACACACACACACACACATATAAACGGAGAGTAGGAGGTTAAAATGGTATATATTCACTATGTTGAGTTGTGCATAGAAGGGAATCAACATACAAACACACAAACACACACACACACACACACACACACACACACAAACAGACCACAATAATGTAGCCAGAGCAGAACGCCCACATTGATTTGTGAGAGACTCGGATGGATGGGGGAGGGAAAATATAGCATGCGGCAGATGAAGGAGGAAAAACAGAGAGAGGAAAGGATGGTGAGAAAGAAAAGAGGTTGATTGAAATATATGAAGAAGGAAGACAGATGGATAGGATAGAAGGACAAGAGCGAGGGAACATTCTGGTAAAGCATAAAAGGCAAAATGTGCCATGAAGAAATGAAAGGAAAAAGTGAAAAAAGGAACAAGTGGTTCTTTAAGAAAGAAGGACTGAATATATCACTATGTGAAGTTAAATAGGTATCAGGTGCCATTGGACAAAACAGGAAATTAATGACAAATTTAAAGGCTCATGTCACTAGAAAATTGGTGGCATAACAAAAAGCTGCATGTCTAACCCAGCTTGTTCCTGTAAAAATATATACAGCTGTAGAGATGTGTAAAAGACTGTTACACTGCATAAGTCATCTAAAATAAAAGTGCCTGCCAAAACAACTAAATTAAATAACCATTAGTATGAATATTACATGCACACCTTTTTTTAATGAACCGTTATTTGTTTTATCATTCATGACTAAGGACACTATGTTGAACATTTTGGCTGCACTTTGTGGCTGTGTGGGGCTGCCACCAAGTGGCTGGAGATTTAACAGTAAGTTTTTACTCGCGGATACGGTGTCAAGCGCAGCTTTGTAACGCGATCAACACCGAGTAGGGCATCAAACCGTCTCCCTTTTAGTGCTGCCATACGTCTTTGTTTTTATTAATTACAAGGAGCCCATTAAATAGCAGGCATGAAAATAAAACACATAAGCATATTTTTATTGGCTTGTTATCTGTTGGCATATATACATTTCAGTTACTGATGTCTATCTTTTACTCAAATCTACTAAACATAATATTTGAATAATTATATTTTTTCGTCTGACACTAAGAAAAATGCATCTGAATATTAATGTAGTTTATTCTGGATGTTATACATTGGAGTTGCATTTTATTTAGTAATAGAAATACAGTATTCATATTTTTCAAATATATTTTATTGATTGTTTCATTTCTCTTCCTATTCTCTTCTGTATATAAATGCTTTCTTTTAGCTAGTTATTCCACTATTTTACCATGTCTCTCCCTTCTACTGGCTCCTGTTCTCCTATCTTCCACTGTCATTTATTCCCACCCGCTTGTACACTCTCACTCTCCTCCTCCGCAGTGGTGTGCTCACTGGACGTACCATTCTCACACTGTACCTTGGGGGGTATTTAGCCAGTCTCGCTCCACCTCCCCTCATAGTCTGAGGAGCTAATGCTCTACCAGCACTTCTTTCCTTGACTCTACCTACTTCCTCACGGTATCCGTGGCGACGGAGATAGGGTTCCAAGGTTGCTAGGCGATTGGTGAGTTCTGTGATGCGCTTCTGCAAGAGAGAGACTTCCTTGAAGAGATCATTGAGAGACTCTGAGAGCGGGCGCACCCTGTAGGACACATACAGAGATACATGTAGGCTTTAAATTTTACTGCAATGTTTATTTTCATGTTTTTTGCACACTTTCATCCAAATACTGAATAATGACAGTGTATTTAGACATGCTTATATACTTATTTTTACATATATTTATCTACTTTTTTGTAACATTAATTCTCTATTAATCTCAGCCCTTCAGCGTCAGCTACACAGGACACCCTCTTGAAGATAAGAACGTTGAAAGAAACAGTATAAACAGAAGAGAAATTAACTTCAAATAATTGACTGCAAGGACTCCAGCTTGTCGTGCACCAAACCCTTTAATATATGCTGTACACACTGGGCACAGATATCTGATTCACTGGTCACACGTACCAACTGTCACTAGCACAGACTGTCTTGAGTGCCAGCCTGTTGTCAGAGGTCCACTGCACACACTCACTGTGGACGGGGTCTCGCATGTCACCATGAGCACAGTTGGCTCTTTCATGTTCCAGAGCAAAAAACACCCCCGCTCAGGGGCAACCTCATTTTTAGCTTTCTTAGTGCTCTGCTGCCATACCATGTTGGTGTCTGAAGGTCTGTAATGCAGTGTCCAACTATGTTTGTCTTACCTGCATTTTTTTCTCTTCAAATCACCCTGAATGTTTATTCAGACACATTGCACTAAATGACAGTGAAAGATATCAATGCCAGAAGCAAATTCACTTATACAATTTTAACTGAATCTTCTTTTATCCTTATCATATCCATTTCTGCCAGATCTTATGCTGCTACTATTAGGGTACTTATTTTATGTAAATGTTTGCCTTCTTGTAACAGAGCTAAATTAATCTAGTAATGACAGCCATAAAGTTTACTAGGGAATTGTCCTGTTTGATTTAATGTTTGCTGCCAAGAGTAAACTTCAAGACAAAGCCAGTACAAAATTTGATTTAATAATAATAATACTTTTCCCACTTGAAGGGTATATCATATTTAGAGAATACAATTTTTCACATTGGTTAGTAAAGTTCTATTACAGAACTTTTAATATGTTATTACGAAATAGGGAGGGCATCTCTGCTGCAATGTCACCTGGCATATAAGCAACTCCTTTTATTAGAAAAAACTACTTTGCAGATCTTGAGCAGAGTTCAATCTTTGGCAGGGAAAAGACAGAAAAGTTAGGTGAAAGTGTACAGGTACCTGGAATAGTCTGGCAGTAGCGTATTGGGCTGTGAGTGTAACAGGGTCTTGATCTCATTAAAAATCTTTTTCCCCCACATGTCCAGAACCCGAGTCACGCTGCGAACTGAAGCCACATTCACATTGTCCGCTGCCACGGTAACAGAGATATAAACACGTCACTGACATTTAGCCAATAAAGGCGCGCTGGAATTCTCACATTATTAAAAACATAAGTATTCTTGGACATTCATTTCAAATGTATGTAATAAATTTCACTACTACACTAGTCTATTGCAAAGATAAAGTGTATTTTCTTTGATAAAAAGTGTTAATGGAAAAACTCTCTTACTTCCTTCTCTGTAGTTCCAGAATCCATGGTCAAGCTCATTACTCTCTCCATCTAGTGGTTTTACAAACACCATGGCAACTAGCGACATCATCATCAGCAAATGCATGGCAGGAGGTGCCATTGTGATAAAACACGCCTATTCCTGGAAGAACATACAATAAAGATGATCAGCTGCAAAGTTTGAATTCTTCATATGTAGATGAGACTTCAACCAATTTCCAGTTTTATTTGCAGTGTTCTGGAGAAAAAAACTGAGGTGTTGTGAAGGGAAACAGTTTGCTTTTTCCATCAGGTCCAGCCAAATAATCTCTCTATCAGGTAACCTGAAAAACATATTTTTCAATGAACATACATACACTTAGAATGTATCTCTCTTCTCTTGTCAGACGTTTTTGAAAACAAATTTAATCTCTCTGTCAGTTAAAAATAATGCTACATTTGTAGAACGTCAGACGAAGGACCTCTAAAAGTGAACAGGGTTCTTCTGAGTTGAAAAAACATCTAACATGAAAAGATTCAGGCAACAGTAATGTTGCTCAAATAAGATCAACAGATTGGGCAGTCTCATGACCCAAGTCAGTCAGGGAAAACTTGATTAGTTATTTAAGCCTGTCAAGCAAGTAGCTTTTATGTGAAAATACTGAGGCCAGTGTCCATAGAACAGAACCGTCCTGTTTAGGAAATTATCTGAGTACATAGATCAGAATAATTAGATAGGAGAAGGTCAAGAAAGTGTATATTATATATAAAGATTCATGTCACATGGTCACATATTAACTCTCAAAGCAAAGCCTGCCTCAGATCAAAATAAGAAGAAATGAAATGTATTGTAACAGCAGTAAAACTCATTTAAAATTATGGCACTAGAAACAAGTTTCAGTACTTGTATGCACATTACAACTGGCAGTTTGATTAATACCACTGGCAGAATTGCACAAAGATAGCACTACAGCTTAAACAGCAAAGAGAAAGAGAATGCAACATTCTGCAGAGATACTAAAAAAATGAATAATTACAACGACTTCTATTTTGCTGTTATTGTAAAGATTCAACATACTATAGTATAAATGCCTAAACAGTTGATTTGTACACTACTATCAGCAAAATTATATAATACGTGCAAGATACATTAATGCTGACATAATTTAAATTACACACAAATATTATGTACAAAGTAATGTGATTGTTATAGTTATGTTCAATACAGGTATTAATTACACCAAAAAACTCACTAAGGCTAATAATTAATATAGAGCCATGGAATCTTAAAGAATGCTGTATATATTGCATATAGGTACAAAAGAAATTGAATACATTTTTAAAGCCTCCAAGAAGTACAAAACATTAACACCAAGACAGTAATGTGGCAGTAAAGCCAAAAATAAACCCAGCATCCTGACTCATTATTACTAACTGTACTCACTCTGTAAAGATGAGGCTTCTTCCACCTTGAAAGTTTGCAGCATACGTATTAATCAACCACTCTGACGTATACTTAAATGGACCAGCTTTCCCTCCCTTGTCACTAACTCTGTTCTTACTGCGTATTACTCTGTTCTCCCGTTGGGAGCAGTAATGGTATGACGTGAATGGCCTGCTGGTAGTGTCCACACTTAGGGTCCCCCTCTCATGTGAATAATGAGATAGCACTGTCACAAGCACAGCACATTCTCTTCCACCTCACACTTCTAAGCCCTCCTATTTCTCTCCAGATGTTACCAGATGTGGTTTTTTCCTGTTTCTTCTTTCTCAAGCCCTGTTTTTTTGTCCTGCAACCCCATGTCCCCACCCCTTCTCTTTATAGCAGACTGTTGGTCAGTACTTCCATTGGCTGGAAGGTGATCTGTTTTTTTTTGTGTTAAAAATCCCAGCCTAACCATGCATCCAACTATATTATTGGTGAAATGTACATATTGTCCAAAAATACGGAGTTTATTACTGGTATAGTTCATGTCTGGAATAATGACAGATTAGATAAATTAAACACGGACCATATGTTGTTATACACATTTTTGTCCAGGTGTTTCTATCAAAGAGGAATTTCAAAATGTGACATAAGGTCAGCAGAGAGAGGGAGGGGGGGTTGGAAGGGGAGTTGGAAGCTGTAACATATTTTTATTCACTGGCAACCAGATGTTGATTTTGTTCCCTCTCACTTTCTGTTTTTCTGAAGTTGCTGAATATGACGTCAGTGTTGGCTCCCTGCATTTTCTGAAAAATCTGTGAATGGTAAAACCTTCTACTGTCGTTGATTTTTGGATCAGTAAACCCGGGCAGTGACACGAGCAGCGCACCTGCTTTACATTAGGATAACAGCAGCTGTCACCTACACAACATGCCAATGTCTCTTACTCCATCAATCTCCCCCTCCACCCCTCTCTGTCTCTATTGAAAATGGTTCAAAGGAAAACATAAAATGTGTATGTTCATGTTTAAAAACCAATATTTTTGATGCTCATCTATGGTTAAGTATTGAAACTTCACCTGTTCCAAGTATGTAATACCTTTAATTAAGCAACTCAAGATGTCACAAACTACAGTTATTTTTAAATGACTGGCTATAAATGGAGTTATTGTTGAGATAATAAAGACTAAAACATGTGAGATTTAGCACCTAGATACAGAATACAGAGCTGTGTGTCACACAAAAAAATGTCACATTTGCAATATGTTACCTGTTATCGGGAAATGGGGAAATGTAAAAGGGAAATGTATTATATCATTCGGTTGAAATAAACAGAAGGAAGAACAGTAAAAAAAAAAAAAACAGCTACAAAATGTAATATTTAAGATAAATTAACTAAAATACAATTATTTTAGTTGTTAAAACACCTTCAAACAAAAAAGGCATTATAAATACAACTGTAATTTAAAGTTTAAGTTTTATTTCCAATTGTTTTTTTGTATGTTATTTTGCGCTGTTTATATGCCTTTTGGTTTTAAATGTAACTTTAATTTCTTTCGTAACACCACGTTCCACATACAAAAAGGTTATTAGTACTCCACCGCAAATACCATACGAAAATAATTGTTTTTACTGTTATTATACAAAGTCCAGGGTTGTTGGAGGAAGATACCTAACACCAAAGCTGAAGCGCTAAACAAAGTAAACTACATCACACTTGTACACCTTACCATTTTTAGGTCAAAAGGAAGAACTTCCAGACTACAGTAGCTCAGCTTTCTTCAGGAGCAGTTCCGTTCGGAATGTAGATGAAATTATTCTGCGGATAGTAAACTAGTTAATTGTGTTATCTCGACTACATTGCTTACAGTACTCCACAGTACTTGTGAGGCTTTTATTTTCGGATTGATTTTGTTACAGCATTACTAAGAATGTCGACGTGAAACGAAACAGGGTTTTGTTAAATCACTACAAGAAAAGAAAGGGGGCGCGCTCTCTCAAGAAGAGAGGACATGCTAGGCACCGCTACCAACATGGCTTTTCAATGTTGCTAGAGTGAAAAACAGGCATAAGTATGCAAGGTTTCTTGCCATAAGATAAAATATCATAAAACATAATAGTGTGTGTATACTTTTATTTAATTAAAGGTTATTACTGACTGCTGCACTATTCTGTTAAATGCAGTATGTATCTTATGCAGTGCAGTTGCAGGACCTTGAAGTGGTAGACAGGTTTAAGCCTTTTTTATATTAAAATTTAAATGTAGGAAAATTTGGGAAAACTAGGGGTAATAAAATTTAGTCATAAGTTGGCTTAAAACAAACCATCATCACATCCATGGGGAACAAAACAAATGTATGAAGAGCAGGGAGGGTCCTTAAACAAATTGTCTATGTCCAGGGTTGTGTTTCATAAGAATGCCAGGAACATTGAAACAAAGAATAACTTTAAAATTAATTATAATATTTTAAATTACACTCATTAATTTATTAATTAATTCATTAAAACTTTAGAACTTGCTTTTTGAAAGTAATTTACAACACAGTATATTCAAAAAATAAATGATATTTAATCAACTAAATTTTAATTAGCCTACCATAATTTACAAATAATTGTACCGTTAAAGTAGGAGGACTAATATTGTGGGTGTATTACTGTAAATTATGTTGAAATAATGTTATGTAAAAGGAAGCCAAATCTACTGGGATTTCGCAGACTGTTTAAACAATGCAAAAAAAGGCTGTAAAACATTTACCAAGAAGAGGATAATGAAAAGAATAGTGCACAACACATTTTCATGAAGAAATGAAGACTACCTTCTAGAATCTGAATACTTTAACAAATCTTTGTAAGGTCCATTCTTTATGGTATCCTATATATTATACCAATATATTATACCAGTGTATGCAGTGTGCAGTGGTAGTGTTGCTGTTTACCAGTCCTTCGAGTTATTCAGAAAATGACATGCAGTACATACATCCAGAACCAGATATCCTGTCTATTTTCTTGTGAAGCCAAGAGTCTATACATAGACGCATTACATAAAACACACACACACACACACACACACACACACACACACACACACACACACACACACACACTACAATAGCACTTTAGCCATTAGGCCACCTACAACATGTATTTTGGTTGTGGGAGGAAATATGACTACTAAATCCATACATATGCATAGACACCATGTGAAGCAGGGGCTAGAACTGAACCCTGAACCTGAGTTTTTTTTTAACCACAGCAAAATATATATCTATTTATATATGCATTAATGTATTGATACATTACAGTACATGTATAAATATTTAAAAAGTCAGAAGAAGATGAAGGAAGCTGTCTAATAAATGTATTATAAACATGCAATATCTGCACCATACAACATGTTTGTCTATAATTATAATGTTAATTCTTTTCTTTGAAAAATGTTTTGCTGTTGTATTCCCATCCCTAACACTATAATTCTCAGAGGCTCTTTTTGATAAAAAAATCTTTGTCATTTTCAACCACAGAATAATTACTTTTAGACACATCTAGATCTAGTTTTTAATTAGTATTAAAATATAACTTAACTTGTCTTGGCATATTCAAGACATCAAACAAAACTTGATTATTTTAAACGTAATTAAGTATATTGAGTAAAAACACTTCAACAAAATTAAGACATCTGAGAATACATATGGCAGAGAGAAAATAAATGATCTTTTGTATATATCTGGAGATGTACCTTGGTTACAATGGCTGGAGGCTGGTCCAAATTTCTAAATTCATTTTTTAGCTGAAAGGACATATAATACAATTCCCAATATTATTATATAGTGAAAATAATGTGCAGTATGTAGTGAAAGCAAAACAAACATACTATTTACTTGTGCTTAAATGTCCCATTACATTGTCTGGAAAGTTCCACAAGCACAAATTTGGCATATAATGTCATTGTAATTAGACTGTTTGCTAGTTTAAAATGGTTTATATACATTATGAATTATTCTGTTGGTAATATTTAAATGAAGTTTGTTGGGTTAAAATAGTTACTTACTAAGCATGAACTGTAATTTATTAAAAGGAATTTACTGAAGGGAGTCTAAGTGAAAACTTGTTTCTCTCCACCTTGTATCATCTTGTCTTCCCCACATTCACATTTCCTTGCTTCAGTCACTGCACATGTATGTAGCACATGTCTTCCCTTGTTCTTTTCCATCTTTCCCAGTATTCACTTTCCTCCTTTTTTCTGAAAATTGCCTTGCAGATGTGTCTGAGGATGTTACTGTGGGTTCTCTTGAATAAGAGTGTTACTGTAGAATGGAAACCAAATCTGCTGGTATTAAAAAGTAATATAAAATGAGTTATGAAGCAAGGGTATTATGAGCAGATTGATCATATATTAAGTCTCATGTGATGCAGTTGCTATGGTAACAGTGATGAAAATAGTTGTGTATCTCTATAGGAATGACACAGTGGACTTGTTTTAAAAAGAAAAAGTAAAACAGGGTAAATATTAAATAAAGCGAATAATGTGAGTTGCTAGGTAGGCCAAAAAGGATTGCCTGTTTTCAGGGTAAAAGAGTTTTGGGATATCTGTGCAAGTTCAGTGTGAAGAACACCAGTATTGGTACATAGCAGATTGAGCATGTAGCTAAAAAACCTTATTCCAGTTCAACAAAAACTCTGATACATTCTTAGAAGGAGTCCGATAACTATAAATTATGTTCTATACAGCTGTTGCTTACACTGTCACTGATCACCATTGATTTTATGATATGCTCAGATAAAATTTATGGATAATATTAAAAGAATTTCCAACTGAAACAACAATGTTCACAAAATGACAGAGTATCTGTTTAAAGGAGTAAACATTTTTTTGTTTTGTTTCTGGACCACATAATCAGAGACATGGAGAATTTCAGTTGGTGTAGTACATGTAACTTTCTGGACATCTGATAAAATATGCAGAAGGTTATTTTTTAAAGAAGTGTGGTGTAATAAACAGATTTATGAAGTGATGTGTATAGAGTATTTCACACATTTGTATGTATTTTGGTGTTGTGTATAATGAATTAAACAACGACTTGTTCAGGTATAATTTACGAAGAAATATATCTTAAAAGAAATGGTGGGGAAAGGGAGGGGGTAAGCACAGAGATGTGAAAGGGAGAAATGTGGGAGGGGGTGTGTGAATATGTGTGTATGCAATTTCGAGGCGGTCTTTCAGTTAAAATTTTAAGACAACAAGCTTGTGTATATAAGAACGTTCGGTTCTTGTATAAAATGTGAAAAACAGGGGTTAAAGTGTGAAAAACAGTGAGGTACATAGTTGTGCGGAAGAGTGGCTCTTTAGCGATGTGTTTAGTTTTGAGTACATTTACCTAACAAACGGTGAGAGGGAAGGAAAGGGGAAATAAGAGGGAACGAAGGAAGGGGGCGGGGGTTTTATGGACCTCACTGGACGGACTGACACCCCGATTCTGCAACCATTATTTTTTGGAGGTGAGAACAAAACAAAAGAAAATTTTTAGGAAAAGGCCTCTGAATAATGTGCCTGTAACGGGGCCCCCGACTCCGCCGCTGGTCTGGGTGGTCCCGACGGAAGAGGGGAGAACGGTACAGCTTTCTACTGGAGACCGAGGATTCCTGGTACGAAAGGGGGGAAAACAAGAAAAAAAAAAACACTTCATCGTGCAGGTTACACTCTCCGGTGTGCCTCATAGTAAGGTAGTAATTAATGCAGTATATAAAAATGTGATTCACTAAGATTCATTCTCTCTTTAGTCCTAAGGCGTTAGATGTTCAGTCAGGTAGAAAGCTAGCTATCTTTACACATCCAGTTAAGAAGCCAGCTGGAACTTGTATGTAGTTGGAGGAAAAATCGAGATGCATGTTGTCACTTTCTTAACAGAATGCGTAGCTATGTTTTTTTATATAAATATTGGCAGCTAAAATGCTAACTCTCTTTACTCGTTTAGCAATACTAGCTGACTGATATTTATCCGCCAGCCTGGCAAGCATTCGTTAGAATACAAAGTAGTTTCGATGCTAGCTAGCTAACGGGGGGGAAAAACCGTTACAAAAATACTAATACTTGGTTCTTGCACATATTTTGCTTGTTTAGCAGATTGATTTTACTAGCCACAAAACGTAATTTCAAACTGGTTTGGTTTTTATTTCGAATTCCTGCTGATTTAGAAACGACAAGTGATTTAGCTAGCTAGGTAGCATGTACCGTACCTTACTGTTATGTTTACACACAAGAAACAGTCTGTTGACCTGCAACGACTTACACTGAAATAAACAAGTACACCATCAAGTGTTTGTTTTTATAATTAAAAATTTTTATGTATGCTGTGGCTCTGAACGTAAAGCTGGCAGTGTGACATAAGAAGATAATGTGGAACTGATTTACCTTTCTCTGGTGGTGCCATTGTTGATTCTCCAGATTACAGATACGTGGTTCACTGTTTAACTTGCTAAATAGTGTAGCTGTTAAAAACTCCAAATTAATACATTGTTCGTGATTGGGAAATTGTCATTTGTTTACTGTAATAAAAGATGACTAGTACAACACAGACCTAAAAACAAAAAACTATTTCGTCATAACATTTTAAATTGTTTTTATGGATATCATTAATGTTATAGCATAGCAAATTATAACGTAACAGTGCTGTACAATAAAATGGCATGCAGAACAATAGGGTAACAGTGCCTTTGCCATAGCAGCTACACGTTTGATGTATGTTACTGGGATCCTGCATGACTAATGACCCTGTTATGCTGATATCATCCACTGATTAAAACTCCACGCAATTAAACGTGAGCTCTTACTGATAATGTTCGTTCAGAGTAAGTTGGTCAGTTTCTCTGAGCTCTTCTCGGCTGCATGGTGATTTCAACCGTTTTCTTGCTCTTGCCATCGTTTGGCTGGTTTACGCTAACATATTTTTCTTTGTTTTGTGTAACAAAAATGGTAATCGTCACTGTTAGTGTATAATAGCCACCTTCAGTAATTGTTTTTTTTTTCTATTATTTTTTGGGGTCAGAAACTACAGAAGTGTAGAAGCTTTCTTGTTTTGGTTTTACTTTCAGCTCATTCACCGCTGTTTTCTGAAAGAGCAGCAGACCTCTTTTTGTCTTTGAATTTGGAGGGGATAGTGATTTTATGGTTCATAAAGAATTCGTAGAAGTACAGTATCAGTAAATTTTTTTGGCCACATGGTGTAGTGATTGTTTTGATTTTTAAATGAATTCTGAAGGCAGTTTATTTACATGAGCAAAAGGTATAGTTAACTGCTCTTGCCATCTTACCATCTAGTAAATGTTACCAGAAATTTAATGTGATATACTGTATACTAAGTTTGAATGTGAAAGCCATTATATTCACAATCTTGGTGAAACATCATCTTCCATATGTACCAATATACAACGCATTTGTACTTAGGTATCATAACCGAAAGAAAGCAGTTAGTAGCGATGGAATCGGCCTGAAATTCTTTTCTCAATGAGCTTTTAATTACTGGTCGTTCTGTATGGTATTGGATTGCAAAGAAGTCATCATTCATAATCAACACCTTTTGATTTGCAAGCTGCTGTACTATGGTTATTCACTATATTGTGCATAATACACTGTAAAATACTGTTGTGCACACCAAGAGCCTCTCCATGGTGAGTTAAAATATATGATAGTGCTGCTACTACTGCTGCTGTTGATGATGATGTGGTGACGAGATTTCAGAAGACTCTAACCAGCTAACAAATAAGAGAAGGGTTAGTTTCTTGAATTTCTAAATTGTATTTTTAAAATCTCAGCAAATTTTTTTTGCCATATTGCTATTAAATGTAAACAATTAAAATATAGCCTAATTTTGCAGACATTAACATTTTCTGTTTATGTAAGACACCTAAATAGAAAATAATATATAAAAGACATGCTTTGTTATTGGGTTTATTATAAGCCATTTGCTTTAATTAAATTATTTGAAAATGAGCATAAATGACTGAATGTATTGCATTAGCTAATCTCTCCAGACTCATAAGGCACAGACTCACATGGATACCCTTCATTCAAATGAGCTGCTCCTGAGTGAAAATAACAAACCAGAAAAGATGTTTTTAAAAAAGCTTATTCTCCCTTTTTAAACGATGAAGTTCTCTATAAACATACATAGCTGTGATAAATATCTCATGCAATCATGTGATTCATAAGTGATTTCATGGATTGACAGGCAGGCTATATTTTCATTGTGCTGTGCTTGCCTTAGGTAATATGTAAGCATCACCTTGCAAATATGAGTACAGTGGAAATATAGAGAATACAAACAAGGGAAGGAACAACAAAGCTGAATATTTTTTTGCCATTCTGTTCGCATAAAAGTAAATCATTTTATTATGAAGCAGCTTTATTGGTGAAATCATCTTGTCCATTTTGAAAGAAAAATGTTTTAAGCAATACTTAATTGGCTGCATGTGTCTTTATAGAGAATATTGAACTTCACCATGTATGAATGAGTTTTGCAGCCTTTTAAGTCGAGAGAAGAATTTTAAAAATGTCAGCATGTACTGTGTGTGTGTGTGTTCATCTTTAACTGGATGGGGTAATCTAAAGAAAAGCTAGCAGACACACCTTTTTATTTTTACACAAAATATTTTCTGAACAGGTTTAAGTAATAATATGAGCAGTGGAATGCAAAGGCCTCCCAATGTTTTTTGAGAAGCTGCAGTGTTATTTTAAATTTTTTTCCTGCTGAATTAAAAGTTGTTAACAGCAGTATCTTTTTGCTGTCTTTTTACAGGCAATTACATAAACAATCATGTCATATAATCTCTGTGTGGAACATTTTTTAGGTAGCCTACCTCACTTCATCATTTGGGCTTGTGAATTGCCTTATCTAATTGAAACCACAAATGTTCTTGTGGATGTTTAAATACCTTTGGGTAGTTGTGAACCATAACATTCATGGTTTGTCATATTACTTGCTGATTTTGATACATGCTTTTTATAATTTTTTCTGGGTGCTAATTATCGATGTGAACTTCTCATTAAGGAGAAGAATGTTTCCTGGTGGAATATGCTGGCCTGTGCCGTGGCACATAATGGCCTGAGTTTCCGTAGTGCCAGTAGGTCCACAAAATATAAAACCGATCTGACTGCTTATACAACACAAGGAATGGTGGTATGCAGTAGTCTTTCTTCACCTTTTTGTTAGTTTACATAACATAGTGATAACTAGTCAGTTTAAATGTATTTTTGTTTTATCTCGTGTGTGGTGCTGTACTAAATTAAGGTGGCTTTTTAATGGTTTACAGTTTAAGAGACATCTTAGTTAGTTTCATGCTGTTTTTACCTTCTGGGCAACAGCATGTTCTATAATTATTTTACTGCTACTTTGCTATTGTAACTTTTACACACTTGTAAATGTAGGTGTTTTATTTAACAGGTGATGTAGTTAACACTGCTACAGGACCCCCCTGCATGTCTGAACCAAGTCTGTGTTCTTGACTACTACACAAGCTGTTGTTCTGACAATGAGATAGTGCAGTTTCCTTTCATGTTTAACTGCATGGCATCAGGCCTGCAATTTACAGATCCACAGCAAGATTTTGTTGGCAAACAGTGCCTATTTAAAAATTTAAAGCACACACTTTTAAATTCAAATTTATAACGAGTTGAAGGTGGTGCAATTTTCCTTAGTCATTATATGTAGTGGTTTATTGTCACTGAACTCATGTAAAAAGCATGCAGGGCATATAAAAGCGGTGTGTGGTGATACATTCGTATTTACAAACAACTAGCTATCTAATGGTACATTTGTAAAGCTGTAACATTAAAAAAGCTCTGCGTTCTTTGTGTTAATGTTGTTGCTAACTAAACCAGTGATGTGTAGTCTGTTTTATTGATATAACTTGTAAAACTAGTGTATTATAATAAATTAGGTGAAAGGCAAGTATAATGAAAACAAATGTTATGGTCTTTGTTGTTCTGAAGATTGCTCAAGGCTTCAGATTTTGACCTCTGTTGATTGGAGAATCAGGAAGGCCTGAGCCAAGCACACGCTTTGTGTGAAATGTCAACAAGGTAACACTGGTGTAAATGTCAACGGGACTGTAGAAGTGTAAATGTGAAAGTTCACTGCGTGGTGCTTGATAGGTCCACATACAGTTCAGTGGGTAGCCTGGCATCAAATAAGCCGTATGTTTATCTGAGTGTCTCAGGAGAGGCCACTGTTGAGTATTAGTTTTCTGAACTGCAGTCAGGTCATTCATTCATTCATTTTCCAAATTGCTTATTCAATCCAGGGTCTTAGAAAGACAGGAAACTATCTAACAGCACATAGGGTGTAAAAAAGAGTATTTGTAGAAATAATACCCATCCTCCACTGGGTGCAGTGTCATTTTTAATAGGAAATTTAACTAATGGTCAGTATACTAAAAATAGAAAGAAGTGTCTAAGATTTTTTGTAGAATGAGAGAAACTTGTTCAATTTATAGGAGATTTACGGTTTTATGATACAGTTGTAAAAATTATTGCCCCAGTAATATTTGGCTACAAATAAGCAAGAGTAATAATGAAAAGTAGTTGGTCAACAATCACACTACAAGCAGTGCTATCAATTGTGTTTGTCGAATCATAATGGGTATTTTGGCTAGGAAAACTAAGTTACATGAATTTTTAATGTAAACAAATTTTATTTTCTTAGGTGATAGGGAAATATCAAAATTGAATAAAGCCACATAATCTTTTCATGTTCTGATTATATATAATTGCAAGATAAACATTTCTCAGTTAAAATGTAACTGTCCACATGGTTATTGATTTCTTTATTGAAAAGGCCATAATGGTTCCGCTGTTTATAATTGTATGAGATCAGTGGTAGTTTAAAACAATGACTCATCTGAATGTCCGATGTCTGTAACACTGTACAAAACCACATAGTGTCGGCACATGCTCGTGATCGTGTGCAGTTAGCAAAGGCGTAGGTATTAAAAGCAGAAGTCACATCATTTAATCAAGCTGCTCTTTCTAATGTAAACCGCAAACTCTGTGCTATAATATTCCTATGGATAAAGTGTTGCAAATGTGATGCTACATTGTGCTTTGAGTGGTATGCCAATCAACACACACCTGTTTGATACAGATGGAAAGGTTTTATTCCAGAATGTCTAACCGCACTTCAGTGGAGGTCCCATCTGGTGACTACCGGTGTGCAGAATACAGACAGCATATTGAAGGGAAGAAATGCTGTAGTATAGAGGGAACATGATCATTATGCTTTTAATAGTAAATGAGCACCAAAGTTCTTTTACATTTCAAGAGTGCATTTATTTAATGCAACTTCTAATGCAACATTACACAGCTTGTTTTGTAGGCTGCACCTTATGAAATTGGTCTTTTAAAGTGTTTTAGTGCTGCCAGTTTGAATGATCAAATCTGAAGTTACTAGTACGGTTTGTGTCCCAAGAAAAAGCACCAGCAATCTGTTTCAATCTGTGAACTCCTGTTATGTGTTTACTTAAATGGATAATTGCTTTTTAAAAATGAAACTAACTGCTCAATTAATCAGTGACATGTTTTGACTTGTGTTTATGGTGAATGCAGGCAGTTAGAACCCTGTACCGTTTTGGTAACAAGCGGTCCCACCAGTCACAAGTTTTTCAATTAATTCTTCTTTGCTGGAAGTGCTGACCCAAACTGCAAGCAGCTTGGCTTGCCCAACATTTTTATAAACGCCCCTGTGTATGCTGGGATTTCATCGTCTCACTTCAGAGCAAGCACTCGCAAGAGCTCTGGCTTTGCATTTCTTCAGGGGTTTCTGTTTACTCGTGTCTCCAGTCTTCTTTCCTTCTAGTTTGATCAGTTCAGATATTTGAATATTTGCTCATGGGCTGAGAATTCAAATGACTTCAGAATTTTTAAAATCAACTCAAGATAATTACAGCAGAAAGAAAGAGAGTAGGAGTGTTGCCGGTAGGACTAAGTGTGCATTGCAGTGTCTTGGGTATCAGAAGCTTTGCTTAGATGTGTTATTGCTTGAAGTCTGAGATTACGCCACTTATTTTGGGATATGCCATGTGGTCTCCAATTAAATATTAGAACAAATTATGTTTTCACCCTTCCACACAAGACAGGTGCTATATGTGTGTTTTGTTATTTAGTGTACTTTTTGTTGTTTTTAAACATAGATCTTTGTTGTCACACTCAGATGTACAGCACATGTTCCCTTCAGTTTCTCTTTATGTGAATTGCATTCAGAGGTGAAGGACAGGAATGTGGAGGGCCACTGATGAACTACCGCCATGCATCTTTTATAAAATCATTGTCTTCTGTGTCCAGAGATGCACTAAATTCAGATTGTTTCAACCATGGGCTTTTAGTAGCCTTGTGGCTCAAGAAAGTCAGGCTGGGATGTGGACGTGTGCTGGTTTAAATCCCAGCCCAGGTGCCAGGTGTGTCCTTGAGTAAGATGTTCAAAATGCTAACACCCCAGGTGTTACTTGTGGCTGCCCACTGCTTCCCCCAGGGGGATGGGTTAAATGCAGAGAACTAGTTCCGTGCATGTGACAAACATACTTGGCCAGAAACCTGATTCCCTTTCCCTTTAGATTTTTTTTCCCCCTTAGAGTGTATGGATACTGTAGGGCCCAATGGAGTCAATTTTATATTAACAAAAATTAAATCTTTTATTTTGCAATTTTCTCCAATTTACTTTTCCTTATTTCTGATTTCTACACTATAGGCAAACATCTTCTGACTCTGTCTGGACACATAATCAGTGATGTTCCTGGAATCATCGGGTGTTTTGGGTCTTTCAATATCATGCACCCTCCTCCAGGTGACCCAGCTGAGGTTGATCAGACCCCAGCTTGTGTCCAGATGGCTGGCTACTCTGACCCCATTGCTCTCCCCTTTTGAGCCACAGCCATCTTGAAGCTCTCTCTCCTGCTTTGGTGGTACTTCATATAACTTATCTCTTCCTTTCTCCCTCAATGCCCAACACACTGAAGGCTCTGGCCAAGGACCGGCCTGCAAATCCTCTACATCCCACCTCTACTGGGAGACACCTTGCTTTCCACCTGGCCTGCTGGCAGTCATTGATCAGTTCTGCATACTTAGAAAGCTTCCTTTCAAAGGCCTCTTCCAAGCGGTCTTCCCATGGCACTGTTAGCTCCAGTAGCACAGCTTGCTTAGTAGTCTCGCCATAATGCCTGGTCTCAAGGTAGTTGTTGTTATATGGTTGGGGAACTTTAGGTGGTTTCCAAGGTCCACCAGCAGCTGCTGCCAGTCTCTTGCAGAGGTCAGGATGCCTGAGGATGTTCTTCTGGTGGAGTTTGGCTGCTCTCTGGCTCCGACAAAAGTGATGGCCTTCTTGGTTGGTTGAGTCCTCTTTGCCCACTCCTTTCCTGTGCTGATGGCTACAGCAATGGTCTTAAGGACCTGATCATGCTTCTACTGGTACCGTCCTTCTGTAAGTGCCTTTCCATAGCAGTGAAGAATGTGCTCCAAGGTGAACTGTTGGTACAAATCTTACTGTAAGAAAGTATGTACATACGGCTACAGTAACACATACAACAGCAGAATGACACTTTGTATTCTTTTTGTTGAAACGGCACAGTCGTGGTATTCCTGTGCATAACGGATAGAAATTCAGGGCAAAAATAAAAGAATAAATAAAAGTTCAAGGTAGGTATGCAAATTTTTGAAAGTTCTTTTGACCAACAACCAGTCGTCATTGGTCAGCGGTTTAAGATGCTTTAACATTTTGTTTACTACTATAACGCTTTTATTCAGCCCCTGTAACAATCAACAGTTTAGTCAAGGCCACTTTCTGTCATACCGGCACTGGAGAATATCCGCTCCGAAGGCACTGATTTCTCAGATATAGCGTTTACACCACCACTACCAGCCTGAACTGTTGATACATGGCTTTCATCCATGCTTTCATGTTGTTTATGCCAAGTTCTGACTCTACCATTTGAACATCTACCATTTGAGTATCTACCATACACTATTTGAGTTACTGTTGCCTTGAACTAGTCTGGCCATTCTCCAGTGACCTCTGGCACAAGGACACTGGATATTTTCTCTTTTTTAGACCATTCTCTGTAAACCCTAGACAGGATTATGTGTGAAAATCCCGCTACATCAGCAGTTTCTTTAATATTCAGACCAGCCTGTCTGGTACCAACAACTATGCCATGTTCAAAGTCACTTATATTACCTTTCTTCTCCATTCTGATGCTTGGCTTGAACTTCAGCAGATCATCTTGACCATGTCTACATACCTAAATACATTGAAATGCTGCCAGGTGATTGGCTGATTAGATATATGCATTAACGACGAATTGAATGTATGTGCTTAATAAAGTTGATTATAATGATGCAGGCACAATGGGATTTCTGCTATGCTTTAAAAAACAAGAACATTTAAGTGGTATATTAGAAAGTTATTAAACAAAGATGTTAAATATATTCAGAAAAGCTGTATTGATCATTCCCCAAATTTCAAAGTTTCCAAGTTTATATCTAAAACATATTTTTATGTATTAATTCCAAATCTCTGTCTATGCTGTGTTGCAGAAATTAGGCCCAAATACAACAAATGGCCTTTACCATTGTAAAAAATGTACACTATTGCATTATGTACAAAAACAATGAAAATATCAGTTTTGCCACTTTGTCTAGAATAAGTATTATCGTAAGATAGTGTTATAATGTAATACTTGGACATTTCCAGTTCTGAGCAACACATTTTATTTTCATAATTTAGTTTCCTAAGCAAAAATTTATGTCTACATTTATCATATAGAAAACACTGGTTGCTAAGATGACAGTAAGGTACTCAAATCGACTGTGTTTAAAGCAGTTCTCAAGCAGTTTTGGTAAACAAGAAAATTGTCAGTTGATTATTACCTTTTATGTTATTATTCCTCTTTCATGTCAACCTTTTTTGTAAATATATGTTGTTTAATAGTTTTATCAGGGCCTATCAGCTATTTTAGCAGTGACTTTGATTTTTCCAGGTGAAATTTTGAACTCCAAGCTTTAATTAATATTCTACTTACACATAGAAGAGACAGTTCTAGAATGTCACTCTTTTCAATTGGGAATTAGTTCATATTCCTTTTAATTATTTAAATTTGACTTTCTTTCTTTGCATCTGTTATTAAAATTTCAAATATAAGCCTGAAAGAACTATGCATAATAATAGTTCCAACAAGGTGCTCTGGATTGGAATTAGCTTGAGGCGTTCTGTTAGAGAAAACGATGGTCTAGTTTTGTTCATTTTCCAAACCACTTATCCTGTCACATGGAAGGCCTCAGGACTATCCCAGGGAGCTCAAGGGACAAGGAAGGGAACACCCTAGCCTGGGTCCCAACCCATCACAGGGCATCATCAAACACTACAGTGCATGTCTTTGGACTGTGGGAGGAAATCCCCAAAGCAAAGGGAAAACATGCAAGCAGAGACAGGATGAAGTGAGGATCAGAACCCCAAACCCTGGAGGCCTAAGGCAGCAGCACTAACCACTGAGCCATCGTGCCCACCATAGTCTGATTTTCCCATTCCAAAACAATTGTATGATAGAATTTTTTCCCTTTTTTGTAAAAAATTCTGTTTGGTCACCTCATGCAAATAAATGGGAAGAACAGGATGTGAAATGAAGTAAAAGGTCTGCTGGAATCTGTCAGCACTTACATTGTCATAATCATGAAGAGTGACTCATGCAATAGTGCAGTCTATTGCCTATACACACCACTGGTTCCATAAACAGATGCTGGTAGATGTTATGGATGATTTGGACATGGCAACCATGACTGGACCTTTGTCCTGAGAACTTTATTCCGACCATCATTGGGGCTATGGCTTTCAGGTCCTGCACTTGCTGTCAGGTGCTGCCTTTTCCTTTGTGACTTGCAGTCCAGTTTACTAACCCCATAATCAAGACTGTGAAATGTGTGCTTCACCCACTGTTTCCCTTTGAGGATGATTTTGGTGATGATCTAGATGATAGTGTTATGTCTTAAGAGCAGTAAATACAGGTGTTTTCCCCATCTATGTAAGACATTTCGATTTGTTTAAATTGTAAATTGTACAGATTTTATAAGCTTACAGCATGTTTTTTTTTTTTGGGAAAGGATAGGGAAGACACCAAAGTCAGTGCATAGGTGTTGTAGGAAGTTAAGAAAACTTGATTTTATGCTTTTGCTCTGTACTTGGTAAACTCACATAGTTGCCTTTTAAAGTTTAAACGTCAAACTTTTTAATTTTTTCCACTATGTAATTCAGCGCTAATAGTGGTCTTTTAAAATATTTTTACATATTATATAATCAGGGATAAATTGTGCCAAAGATTAATAATTCACATAACCATTCAGCACTTTGAAATGATGAATGACTGTACTTCACAGCTTGCTTTCCCTTATCAGGGCCCCAACAGACATCACCCTGTCTCAAAAAAAAGTCTGTAAGCAGATGTTTCAGCTGTAGTGGTGAGAGTAATGAAAAGTGAGAGTTATCCATGCAAATGATACAGTACAAGTTTGCTGTAGCTCGATTGTGTGACTTTGAAGTCCATTTGAAGTCTATTACATATGCGTGCCGTTAGGGACATTGACTTTAAATTTCATTGTAGGCATCTGTTGGCCCAGTGGGTAGCATTTTTGCCTCTCCTATTCAGTGTTTTGGATTTGAATCCAGTGTATGTGAAGTTTTTGTATTTCCCTTGTGAGTAAATGTTCTGCTCTTGGTTGGCACTGCATCTAAGCAGTACCCTACATGGTGTGGTCTCCTGGCCACACACAACCCTCATACTCCTGTAGCATACTTGTGTGTGAACTGAATTATGTGGTATGCAAAATAATCTAATTTTTACAATTATGAAGGAAATGTTATTGGAATGAAGATCTGTTTTAAAAATACAATTTTTGATTCAGTGACATTGTAACATTTATATGGTAACTGCTGCCATATGAAAAATTAATACATTTTTTAATGTATTTTCAGGAATTTACTCTGAATTGAAAGTTTGTAAGTTAAATATATGAAGATCCATCTCTGCATGCAGAAGAATAAAATAGAGGAAGTCTGCCTGGGGTTTGCTGACGGGCACCACAATGCGAGAGGAAAGAAAGAGAACCAGGAGCTACAGAATAAGACACGAAAGGCGTATTAAGAGAATCAAAATAGAGGAATAAATGACCCAAGAGGACACACTGATAAAACATGAAGTGGATTTCCTTGTTGTAAGCACCTGGGAAAAGAACAAAAACTAGGAAGGATAAAAATGGATTGACAGTGGACCAAAGAATGACTTTTTTCCTCTTTTATCCACTTGGAAAAGTCATTTAAAGCTAATTAATGACGCTTGCAAAATCAGTATTAAATAGATGGAAAAAGAAGGACAGACAATATTTAAAAACACAAACTAAGAACTATCAAGCCTGAAATACATTTTTTTTTAATAACGAAGAATGTCTGTCCTTTAGTATTTCCTTTCTAAATAAAAAACAGCTTTTTCTAGTGTAAAATATCAATTGTACTGTATATTGTACAGTACTGCTGCTAAAGCCTTGCGACTTCTTGGATTTGGAGTATAGCCGTGACATCTGATTGTCTTGTTTCAAAGGCTGTACTGACTACAAGTGATGCTTCATATCAGCTTACAGTAAAGTATCTTATCACAGCATTGCTACATGAACTGCAGTCAGTATTAAGACTGTTGGACCATCATTTAATTCAGTTTTTTTCAGTGCTGTAATATTTGTTATATTTAGAATTTAAATTTGTCTCACTTCTAGTGCCAAACAACATCTGTTTTGTGATAATTGCAGCATCTGCATTTTATATTCTGAGATTGTAATACCTACTTCCACTACAACTGACGTTTTTTAAATTTACAATTACTAATTCAAGTCACTACTTTGTTACAACAATCTCATTTTGTTATTTTTTTTCTAAATTGCAGCGGTGCAACTTGCTTGATGAGTATGTCATAGCTATAGCAAATTGTTACAAGTATTGCTTCTAAATCTTTCAAAATTGCACCTGCTTAAGCTGTGCCTGTGATAATAATGGAGGACTGCTGTTTTTGACAGCTGCTTTATGCCAGTCTGCCTGAAATTTCTGTTGCAAATTTTCACGGTTGTAGTAACTGCTACAGTGTTCGTGGACTATTCTGTACACAACATAAGTGTTTTCAATTTTTGAAAAATATTTGTGGTCACTGCAGAATACAGTAAAATTTCTTATATTTAAATTCATTTAAGCAAAGGGGGAATGCAAAATTTCCATGATACTTCTGGCCCCCCTGCTTCTCACCCTGGATACACCGGTGGAATTGATGGGGGAGGTGGGGCCATTTCCTATCCACCTCAACGGTTAGATCCTCAAAGCTCTCCAAGAATACCTGAAGAATATGTGGGGCTGCAGCAGCAACATCATAATCCTCAGACACAGAACCAGCATCCTCACCTTATGGTGTCTCTCCAGACCAGCCAGGCAGCCCTCATGCAAGGCTATGGGTCTAGAGGAGGTGTGACTGGAGAAGCTTTTCTGGGTGATACAAAACATGGTGGTAGCAACAACCCTTATCGGAAAGACATGATGGACTATTATTTTTCATCAGGTAGCAAAGAAGGACACAGAAGAGGGGGACAAGCATTGGGTTATGGCACAGGTTTTTCAAATTTGGATGGACAAGTGCCTCACCAATATCGCCCCGCAAGGAGTTCTGGTTCTGCTTCTGGTATGTCTCGTTATCAAATGGACTACAATGCAGTAAGTGGTGGCAGTGGCAACAGTAACAGTAGTAGTGGTGTTGGAGCCTTTTCTCCCTCCCGCCAATATAATATGGGTCAGAACCACCCTATCCAAACAGCAAAAGGACTTCATATAAACCTACATAATCAGGCCCCAAATTATTCTTCACATCAAACTGTACACCAAGGGCAGCACCAAAGGCGATATGCTCTTTCTGGTCACCGATTTCCTCCTCCTGTTTCACACTACCAGCAAAATGCATCAGCAGGAGTTTATAACTCACCACCACCAAGATTCCACAGTGGGAGAAACGGTAGCAGTTTTGAGTGTAAAACGAACAATGCTTCTAGTGCTGCTTCAAACCCAAGTCCTAGCCCTAATATAAATACCACAGGGCAATTTGACAACCCTGGGCAGAGTTACTCCAGTTCAGATTATTTATATAATTCCCAGTTATCTCATTCACAACAGACCCATTTAGTCCATGCTCAGCGCCATCAACCAAATCTAGGTCCAGGCTATGACCCTCACAAAATGCATTCTTCAAATGTATTACATCATCCAGGTCTTCCTTATTCTAAACACCATTCATCTTCTAAGTCTTCCTCTTCTTCTATTAATCATTCTATACCTCAGTTTCCATCACAAGATATATCCAAGTCACCAATGCATTCTCAAACCCAACAGTCTCAGATCCACCAAAACTTCAGCCCAATTTCAAACCCCTCTCCAGCTGCGTCTGTGGTTCAGTCGCCCAGCTGTAGCTCATCTCCATCTCCATTGATGAGTGTTTTAGAAGGACCAGGGAGCTCTGCTGGAAACCCACAATCATATTCCACTGTACCAAAAGTACGAAGTGGCCAGAATCACAATCGCTTGCTGCAAATGATGCCTCAACTCAGTCCAACACCCAGTTCTAACAGCAGCAGCAGTAGTTGTGGGAGTATCAGTGGGAATGTTAATGCTACAAGTCTGAGTGCAAACCAAGGTAACAGTCTTCGTCAAACACAAGTGGGAGTAGGAACTAAAGGAGGGTTGAATGATGATCATGATCACCCATCTTCCCCACATGATAAACTTATCTTCGACGCTGGGACCAACAGTCTAAACGCTTTAACTTCCCAAGTGGCTAATTTACCGAATACTGTGCAACATATGCTGCTTTCTGATTCTGTACTGTCAGATAAAAGGAGCAAAGACAGTGGACATCAGCAACAAATTAATACCATATCTACCAGTCAACAGAAAAAGAGAGATCCATCTTGTGGTGCAACAATGAGGGATTTGGGTAAAAAGACGAGTAGCGAAGAAATAAATTCTGAAGGTACAACAGATGAAGAGTCCTCTCAAATATTGCAGAGCCAATCAGGGGATGGTGGTGAAAATAAAGAACTCGTTGTGGAAAGGCAAACAGAGACAGTAAGGTCTTCAAGTGGAACAGATAGTATGTCTGAATCTACTAGTGGCACCCCATCTCAGAATCAGATTAGTCAAGCTCAGGCTAAGTCCCAAGCTGAAGGAAATTGTCAAGAGTCCCGTGTTCATCCTGACATGGGATCTTTCAAAACTCAAAATTCAAGTGCAACAGAGATTTGTCTCTCTAAAACAGTTGATGACACTGATGATTTGGTTCATGCTTCTTCCTCTTTGGCTTCTCATAACAGTCCAGCTGTTTTACCCAGTAAAATTCTTTCTCCTGCACATTGTTCTCCAGCTTCTTTTTCTGTTACTCCATCTCCAACCTCCTCTCCAAGTCTCATTTCTTCCACTAAGCCTAATCAGAAGTCAGGACTTTCTTGCATTCATCCTAACAATGTTACTGGAGAGAGAGGACATGAACATCTAAGCAATATAAAGCAACATGAGGCAGAAGAAGATGATAAAGCAGCTGTGAAAAAGGAGAAATGTGATTCCTTTGAAGGAGTTGAAATGAAACAAGACAAAGAAGGAGGGCAAATTAAGCAAACTATGAAGGAGGGAGAAAATCAAATTGAGTCATCAGTCAAAGAAATTATGGTTGAACATGCAAAGGAAGAACATTCTGATCAGCTGAATAGGAAATTTAACTTGGAAAAATCACACAGTGCAGGAAATGTAGGGGTAATTGTCTCAACTCGTTCAGAAACAACTCAGTTTGAAGAACAGTTAATAGAAAATATTCCTGATCACTCTAAGAATTCAGAAAGTTGTAGTTCCTATTTAAGAGAAGATACCCACTCTCATCTTTCAGTCATAGATTTAATTAATCACAATGGAGATGGCAGGGGAAATACAGCTGCAGACTCTTCACGTCATGGTGTAAAAGGTCTCTCTAAACCGCCAAGTGAGTGTTGGGTAGCTTCTCATCATCCTAATTCTGAGTATCAGAAGTCATCTTTAAGATATTCTGAATTACCCCATGATAGTGGTACAAATAACACTGGAAGACCCGTGTCAAGTGAAGGAGCAATTGAAACAAGTCTGCGTTATCAAGATTATCATCAACCTCAACATTATAGCCATGAAGTACGGAAGAGGACAGATATTGAAGGACACAGCAGAAGAAGCTTAATGCCAGACACAGGAGGAGGACAAGAACCAAATGCTCAACTACAGCAACCATTTCCAAGTCTATTGCAAGAAGTTCTTCAGGGCTACCACTCAGAGAAACGTTATGGACATAATGAACGATCATCCCAGCAATTTCCAGCCCCTAATGTTAATTTTTATTCTCATTTCAAACAACATCAATCTATGATGGAGCATTCAAGATCTCATGTTATGTCCACTCATACTCGGTTGAGCGCAGACAATAATATCCAGACCCAGGTATCATCAGAAAGACTGTACAGTCATAAGAATAAACAGGATGGTGAGGTTTGCATGGGACAGGTTCCATCTCGTCATTCCTGGGGTACTGTAGGTGTTGTAACTAAGGGAGCACAATGGAGTACATCAGATAAAAATAAAATGCCCACATCTCCCTGTCACACTGTCTCTAACATACAACAGACTTCTGAACTACAGCCACATTCCAAACACATTGGTTCATCTGATTACTCTCTTCCTTCAAAGAGACCCTCTAGAAATCATCCTACATCATCTTCTGCAATGCAGCGGTTGCTTCTGCAAGAGACTGATCAAACAGGGCATGGTGCTGTAGGGGTGGCAAAACATCAGAATGCCTCCTTGGCTGAGCGTTGTTCAGTTATTCATGACATTTCACCATCTTTTTCCACACCTGAAAGAGAGCAAAATGGAGACCAAGACAAAGAGAAAAAGAATTGTGAAGCACAAGCTGGATGTCCAGGTGCTTCTGTTATTCAACAGTTTTCTGTAATGATAGAGAAAGGGAATATTAATAAACAAGGAGTAAAAAGGGAAATGAAAGAGGAGTCAACACATCAGGAAATCAAAAAGGATGTTAGTCTTGAAAGTCACTGTCCAGCTAATGAAAATGCCTCTGAAAATTCACTGCACATAAACCATTCTAAGGAAGAGAAAGATAATTCTGCAAAAGTTACTCCTTACCTTCTTCCACAGCATTCCCAACATCCCACATCCAAAAGTAACCCTCTCTCATCTCCCTCTTCATCAGTGTTCCACTCCTACTTTGAAAGTTCAGATGAATCCAACCATTCTACAAGGACAGGTGGCTTTGCTTTTGAGGAGGATAAAAAGGGTACAAATAAAACTCAGCACCAGCTCTCCCAACACCAAAATGTATCCTCCATTTCACAAACACAGAATCAACAATCCAGTAATAAATTACAAATGTATCCCCATTCCCATTCTGTTCTCTACTCTCATGATTTAGATAGGTGGACATCTTCAAACAACAATCAGCCTTCTTCTAAGGATGTAATTTACCCAGGGTCAGGTCAGCAATCAAACCCATCAGAAATTAAGCTACAGACTGCCATGCTTGCTAACCAGCAGCAAATACCACTGATGTCTCGCTGTGGACGTTATTATGATAAAATGTGGAGTATATCTAGTGAAAAAGATAAAGAAAAAATAATGGAAGAAAACGGCCAGAAAAGTCACCAGAGTTCTACTGTAATCTTTTCAGAAGTTTCTGCTACTCCAGCTCCATCATCAGATCCCAAACAATTTGAGTCAAACTCTGCAAAAGCATTGGAAAATACAGGCAAACCATATCACCCAGTATGCAGCAATGGAAGCAATACTGGTAATACTAATAATGTAGGGAATCATGGTAAAATGAGAACAGGGACCACTGGGGACACAAATCCATTAATGATGAGGAGAAGGGTTCGTTCTTTCATTTCTCCAATTCCTCCAAAAAGACAGCACCAAGATGTATTTCAACAGCATCAGCAACATGGGACCCCTATTCAGCATTCCAGTGTTGTATCCAACACAGAATCTAGGCAAGATGGTGATGATTCATCTGGTCCCAATGCAGCTTACCCCAACTTATCTAATTCAAAAATACATTGTACCACATCTTCTGAAATTGATTCTTCAGTATCTCCATCTTCCCTTGCTAAAACTAAAATTCTTCCACCAAGGAAAAGCAGAGGCCTGAAACTTGAGGCAATAGTGCAGAAAATCACACCCAGTTTTAAAAAAACTGGTAACAATAACAGCGGTAGTAATGGGGACTCAAACCATCTTTCTGGCCTTTCTCACACTACAATGGATCCGTACAGCCCTGACACCCAAGACCGTGACTGTAAAGTTAAAGGAAATTTAAGAGGAGCTGAAGCTGATACAAGCAATTGCCTACCTTACCTGGGTGAAGGTCTCTCATTAGATGATATTATGTCATACAAAGGGGTTGAAGATACAGGGCCCCCACCTCCTACTGCATATCCATGTGACCCTCACGAGGATCTACACATTCTTAAGCATGAAATAATGGGGAGCACAGACTTTGGACTAGGGATATCGGGTGCTTTAAAATCAGAAAGAGACAGTACTGGAGAAACTGTCAAGGATGCTTTCAGGATACCTCCAGATTTTGCTCTTTTAGGGCCCTTACCACCACCTCCCCCTTTACCTTGTCCCGTACAGGCTTCTCCACCTCCCTCATCCTCTAGTTTGTCAGACATTCAGAATTTCACAACTTATCAGCAACTGGAAACCCGGAGAAGTGAACACACAGCAGCAATCCTTTTAAGACAAAAACTTCAAGAGAGTGGTATAGGGTTAAATATGGATAACTATGCAGGAAGAGATTTCCTTGGTACAAAGTCACCGCATCATAACCCAAATCTAAGCCACTGCTTGCTGAGTAATTCCCCACACTCCCAATTTGCACACCATCACCCACAGTCTTCTGCTGGGACCATAATGACAAGCTCACATTTACTAGAACCTAAACTTGAGAATGCAGTGCCAAAAGGCTATTTTCCATCAGGGAAGAAAAAAGGACGTCCTGTTGGTAGCGTGAACAAGCAAAAACGTGTTCAAACACAGCCTCAGAATTTACTTCTTAGTATTTGCTCCGATTCACAAAAGTCTATCTCTGCTCCACCTACTACAGTTTCAGTTGAAATCCAGACTACCAATGCAGCATCTCCTCCTGTTTTAGAAGACTCTCCAGAGAGTAAAAAACTGCCTGCTACTTCTGTTTCTCCTACTGCTATATCCCAAACAGGAAACGATGTAGAGGTTGAAGAGACAAAACCTGAAACTGATGCAAAACCCTCTAGACAGAGGCGAAGAAAGAAGGAAGACAGTAGTGGAGAAAATGTAGGGCTTAGACAGAGAAGGAGAGGAGTAGTTGGGGTGCCTTCTAAGGATGAGATTAAGTCTGAGATAGGAACTGGGCAAATGATCAGTAGAGGTATTTTCTCTAGTTACAGGAAAACTGTTTTTGTACCTTACATTCATGTAGAAAGGAAGCAGGAGATGGGGAATGTATGCACTATTGTGAATGGAGAAGATGAAAAGAAGAAAGTAGAAAGCAGTGTGGAGGACAGGGTAGGGAAATTGGCAGGAAAGGAGGTGGGGAGCAGTTCTTCTACTCCACTGAACTCAACACTTATTTCGTCACTACTGAAAAAAGACGGAGAGAAAGTGAGAGAGGTGAACGTTTTAGAAAACGTAGAGGCTGTCCTAATTCAGTCGAGCCCAACTGGTAAGGCCCTTCCTTCATCTGGGTATGTTCTCTCAGGACCTGTGATAAATGAGTCAAACACAAGTGGCCGTCTCCTCTGCTGCTTATGCAAAAAGTGGGCAAACTACAAAGATCTGGGTGATCTCTACGGACCCTATTATCCTCCTGATTATTCAACTAGACTTTCAAAAAATGCCCCAGTGACAAAGCCAAGCCAGGGAACAGTCAGGCAAAGCAATACAGGAGTAAATGTAGGAAGTGTTGGAAATGAATCAACTGAGCAAAAAAATCCGGTAACAGAAATCCAAACCTACACGTCATGCATATATAATAATTCAGTAGGAGATACAGACACAAACCTTCCATTTGATGGTGCTGTTACTGATAGAACATTCCAAGTAGATGGATTGAACATTCAACCTGATATACACAATACAGAGAAGACATGCTGGGAGTTGACACCAATGGAGGAACTAAATAAGCTCAAACAGCAACCCCAACAACTACAAACAGGTGACACCCAGAAGAGGCTACAACACAGGAAGCTAACCTCGCATCCACGATTTAAAAGACGACACAAATCCAATGAAGATTTGCCCAAAACTGTCCCAGTCAATAGTAAAGCCTTATTGCCCTTTCAGCCCCCTCCACCTCTGCAGCTTCTTAAGGAGAGCACATGTGATCCTTCAGCAGTGTTGGCCTTGCTTCCTCAAGTGCCCTTAGACCCTGAAGAGCTGTGGGTACATGAGGGATGTATAGTATGGGCCAGTGGAGTGTTTTTGGTCAATGGACGACTCTATGGGCTACAGGAAGCACTGGATGGTGCAAGAGACACGGTGAGTTTCTGTTTCTTAGGTGTATCTTCTGACACTTCTCTACACTTTGTTCTTACCTTTAGTTGCTACCCATCTGTACACTGTCTATCTACTGTAACAATGGAATTTCCCCCTGGGGATGGATAAAGTGTCTGTCTCTGTGTGTGTGTGTGTGTGTGTGTGTGTGTGTGTGTGTGACACACAGAATGTTTGTTCACAAAACTGTAAAAGTTACTTTCCCACTATGGCTTAGACAAAAGTGTTGCTTAACTCGACACACAATTGCTGAAATCTTGTCAACATTTTTTCGTTGTATTTTCATGTTTTTCTCTGCAGTGTTTTTCCTGTTAAACTTCCACTCATTTCTGCTAATTCTTACCAGCTGTGTCCCTTAACACCTTTCAATCCATATTGACGCTTCCAACTCCTACTCTATTTTTTGTCTTGACCATACAACCATAGCTGCCTGTTCTTTATTCCAGTTTTTATGTACTTTTTCTGTCTTTTTAATAAAGAAAAAGTGCTTTCAAATGCGTATGTATTCAATGACACCAAAACTGGTTCTCTGCATTTAACCAATTTCCTAGGCGAGCAGTTATCACTCAGTACCTGGGGGGGCTAGTGCACAACAACACACCTGGTGGCTGAGGCAGAATTTAAACCAGGAGACTTTTGCATCTCAGCTGGATGCTCTGCCCATTGAGCCACAGGCCGGTTAAGGCTTAACCCAAACCAGCGAAATAAACTGACTTAATTTGAGTATCAACTCTGTTACCTGCCATTTAGAAAATCAACAAAAACACTCTAGCTAGTCACTTCAAAGTGCCATAGCAATGCTCACCTGAGGGTGGAGTTCAGCTCACTTCAGACTTGCAGCTGAGCAGGGACCATATGGAACAGTACAATAAGTGTAATGGAGAAGCACTTGAGTAGGTGTGGTGCAGTTTGGTTATTGTGAACTAATGGAAAAGGGCTGTTTGTATGTGGTCATTTCAAAGATAAAATGTTTCTGATGTTTTGTCTTCACCAGATATGTAATTTCAGGTTGCTTGGTTGTGATTAGTAAGTTTTAATATTCACAAGCACTTGTTATTGATTGAGTATGTGTGATTGAAAGCTTTACTTATTAAATGATTACAACCTTGACGGTCAGTCATTGACCTGCCAAAATGTACACATCGTATGAGCTGAATATGAAATGTGGCAAAATTCTATGAATGAGACTGCTGTATTTCACCAGCATTTTAAAGCTTTGGTGTACATAAAAGAATACTAGAGATTGACTTCATTAATTCTTCTGCATTCACTAATTCCATTGGTGTTTTGTATCTAGGGAGAAATGTGTACAGCTTGCTGTGAGATGACCATCGTCTTTGGTCTTTCTGCTCCTGCTTTTTGTCTGCAGGAGGCTCAGGCAGCAGCAGTGCATGTTATTTTAACAGAGTCCTCCCTCTTGTCTCTGCCAGTGCTGCTCGTACTGTCAGGTGGTGGGTTCCACCCTTGGCTGCTATAGCAAAGGCTGCACTCTGAGATATCACTACCTGTGTGCCATGGAGGCAGGTCAGAGTGGAACTCTTTTCACATGACTTTTTGTACTGTGTACAATGTCCAGATGTTGTGCAGTACCAATACATACAAATAAATGTGTCACTCTATTGTAGTCATAAATGTATATATTCATTGCATGTTTTCATGCATGTGTCTGCTTGATTAGTGTTTGTAAGCATAAATGCATCAGCTGAGTGCATGGTTACAGGAATTATTGTGCCCATTTGGTCATTATCTGAAAATCTAAACATATCTGTTATATATTTGTTGGTATAAATGTGTCAGTTCAGTGCATGTTTGTAAGCATAAATGTGTTTTAATGCATATCTCCTACTGCTCACTCCCGAAGACTGCTCTTTGAATGAAGAAAACTTCTCGCTACGATGTCCAAAGCACAAGGTAAAGATCTAAAAGCTGATAATGGAATGCTGGAGTGGTGAACATTTAGTATTTTGGGCATACTTGTACAATAAACCTAAAAAAAAAATACTACACAAAGCCATAAAGCCCAGTTTAAAAAGTGTCATATTCATAATTGTAAGCAGTCCAAGCTGTAATTCATGGAATAGTACAAAAGGTTAAATGTTATGCATATTGTCCAAGGCCAAAAAGAAAATCTGGTTTTCACTTGACTGTATTTGCTATTATTTGAGAATGAAGTACCAGGCAGCAAAGAAAGACTTTAATAAAAGAGCCAATTTATTTCAGGTGTTTGTTTAGTGGTATTTGTTTAGTTCCTGTCAGATTATTACAAGGATCATAATAAGATGTGCACAGGCCCTCCTCTTATCTCTTGTCAGCTAAGATAACAGCAGCTAAGCATTCTTCCTGCACAGAGCCTCACAAGTATGCTTTCATTTTACACCGTATGGGCATTGCAGTGGGTCACAGGGCATCTTGTGAGAACATTGGCACTGATTGGGAGAGGTGAGCATTTCTCACCCCAGGTAACTGACACTCTGCAAGTGTTCGATACCCTGCTAAGGGGCAACAGTGTGGCCTCACTACATACATGCCTAGACTTTACAGCGCTTTGTGGAGCCCTTTATTGTTAATTTGTTGTTCTTCATGGGATCTTCTGTCTGGTGTAGTTAAGAGGTCATTCTTACTACTCACTTTGCCGTCCGCCTTCAGGTACAGTTGTAACAGATACAGATACAGTTCAGACACATTTGTAACTGTATCATCCCTTGGAGATTTTACTCCATTTGACTACTACAGCATTAAGGTGACATTAAGATGTTTCATCTTTTATTTTGCAGTTCTCTCATAACAATAAGCCAGCTAAAGTTGTGTATTCAGACCAGTCTGGTAGAGGCTGAAGACCACACAAAAGCAGGGGACAATTTTGCTACTTACGACAGGTGAGTTATTGGACACTGAAAATGTGTATTATTTGTGAGATTGTACAAATTGCTATTTACATCTGCAATATCTGTAATATGTCTATTTTCTATGTAAACATGAATTTTCTAAATGAATAAAATACAGATAAAGAAGTTATGTTTAATTTGTTTACAAATTCAACAACTTGAAAATATGGTTACTTTTTAAGGTCAACTGAACAAGATGGAGTGATAACATGGATGTCAGGACTAAAAAAAGACTGAAGAAAGTGGGAAATTATTTTGATTTTATCAAACAAAAAAAGACATTTTTATAAAGCAAAAAAAAACTTTTTAAATAGAATTTTCAGCCTTTCAGTTTGGAGAAGCAACAAGTTGACAAGTTTAATAACTGAGCAAAACGTTGTGAAAGACTAGAAGACAAGGACTGCACGGGAAGGCACAGGAAATGGAGAGAGAACAAAACCGGAGTGAAGTACTCCAGACTGAAACCACAAAGAAATATTTTAAAGACTTTTAAACCAAAAGTTTTGAAGTTGCAGAGAAATGGTATTTCGTCTTTCTTTCTTGTCGTTTTTGTTAGTTATCTTTCATTTTTGGATCCTAAAACTTAGCATAGGAGTGCATAAACACAGACTGGAGATGTTGGAATTGGGAAAGAGCATGACAGAGGACAGCAAGGGCTGTGAAAGGACTCCTTTAAACATACGGGGCCAATATATTAATGTATTATCGTTATCTTTATTATACGTTATGTTGTTTTCATTGATATTGGTATAAATCATTATGCGTTTGAATGGTTGTATCTTAGTTTGAAATTTATACTTCACAAAAAAGGAATTTAGGTCTGAAAACGTGTTACATCACTTTTTGCCTCAGAAGAAAAGATGTTCTGTAATTTGTCATATTTCAGTTGCTACAGAAACAGTATTGCCTTGGGGAAAGAATATTTGTTGCATTTGGAGTTACCCTTTTGTCTGTGCATGTATGCAAGTGAACGTGTTCATATGTCTGTCTGTCTGCAGCCGTCCATGTTTGTCCCTTTTTAAAGTGTTCTTGTTTCTCATTCCATGGGTTTACGGAACAGATATTACACCATAGCAACATTCATATGGGCTTCTCATTGATCTTATATATGAGACAATGAAAAGTATAGAGGACAGAACAACACACGCTACAGTCCCTGTGGATGTCAGCAAGGTCTAAAAAAGGTTCAGTGGATTTGATAATTGTGGGTAGACTGCAACACGTTCCCATGTTATAAAGGCATTGTTATAAAGCTGAACTGTAAACTTCAGCTGTGTTAGTCTTCTCATCATTTCTATTGTCTTTTTTAATCTGGTGAAAACAAATGAGTGACATTATAAAGAGGGTATTGGAGCCTCCTGTGATTAAGAACATGAATTATAAATATACAAAAATGGAATGTGTTAGCCTTTGATTTTGAACATTGTTGTCTCTGAATGTCCTTGTAATTAATGTTTTTCTTATGGTTGTCTGTGTAACTATCTTATGCTTGAATTTCCACTGTATTGAGCAAGACCTTTTTTCAATGCACATTCTACAGTTTGAGGAAGTTAACTGAAAAAAGTTAGTGGTGTGGCAGAAATAGTCTTTGAAAGGCTGTAACAAAGACATAACAAAAAGTCAGATGACAGTCAGTCCAGATTAATTACGCGCTGCACAAATTTTTGCATGAAACAAATTTCCTCGGCAGATAAAGGTAGGACAGGGTTCAATTTTACACCAGCAGTAACAGAGTCAGGGACTCAAACTGTGGAACAAGAACTGATATAATCATGGTGTGACCTCAGTCAGCAAAATGGGACTCAAAAACATCATGTTATTATGTGGTCTGATGTGCTTTGGAACATGGATTGACAGAAGTGAAGGTAAGACTCATTCTGGTCTCAGGAACAGCAGGGTTACTGAAAAAATTAGTTTTGTTGTGTAATGTTTATCTTATTTTTGGTAGCACTTCATGATGAGACTGACTAGTCATTTTTTTTTTTTTTTAGTTTATGTGGTGGTCAGGGCATTGATTTGATATAAACTCCAATTTTAACTTTTTGTATACTGTCCTTCAGCTCTTCCTGTTGCCTTGTTGGATTGTCAGACCATTAGAATTAATTTGTACATGTGAACATATGTATCACTTAGTCTTTTATATTTCTGTTTATCAAAACATTAAATTGTTGCTATTCTTTTTTCACAGCTATGGCTGAAATTAAGGTTTTCAATCAGCTTTTAGTAGCCTTAAAGGATGAAGACCTCAAATTTAACTTAACTGTATCAGTTCCAAAGAACCAGACTTCAAAATCCATCCACTGCTATCACTCCATTGGTACAAAACAAATATACAAGAAAAATATTCATGGAGATCGAGAGACTGTGTTCTGTACAGTTATAATGAAGGCCATTAATAGTTCAGCCTCAGGACAATACTACTGCGAATACTTGACTGCGAAGGCTTACTGGTTTCTCCTGGTGAAAGGTGAGCAGTTGGAGATAAGGTAAAGAGACTTGGGCTGAAAATAGGGGCTGTGCAGTGGCAAAATATCAAAAAACTAAATTTGCTAGTTGTTTAATGCTGAACAAGAATGCACATTAAAAGCAGAAGAAAAATGTAGCAGTCCCAGCCTGCAATATGCAGTGATGAAACAGGAAAGAGCCATGGGTCTGACACAATGGTGTTAAACTTGCTGCTGCTTAAGAATCTGTTCCCATTTAAAGCAAGCAAAATGCATAACATCCCCTTCCTGTTGGAAAGTGTGTCTGTGGCTGTCTAGTTTTAATTATGATTTCTGTCTCTTTGCTTTCCAGACAGAGGATATCGGCAGCCAGGCCCAGATATCACTATTATCATAATTGGGAGTCTCTCAGCAGGTCTCTTTCTCTTCAGTGCTGTTAGCACGGCATTCATTCTCAAAGAGCGAATGAGGGTGAGGGAGCGTGGAGATGGTGCACACATGCTTAACAGGCTGCAGGAGTGAATACGGTGATCTGAAAATGCATAACGTTTGACCAAGCGCCTATCTTGAGTGCCCTAACCCAAAATATGATCATGATGTTATTTACTTTAATACAACACATAAGTAGTGTCTTCTGTCATTGTGCAAATTTTTATGTGTATTAGGTTATGTGTTGCTCAAGAAATTCAGAGGATCATGGAGAAAGGAAGGATGTAAAGGATGAGAAGACAGATGATGGTGCTGCCACTGGATCTACATATGCGGTAGGTCCATCTCTTTTTACATCATATTGCTTATTGCCTCCACTCATTCTTACTCTGGAATGTAACCATACAGGTTAATCGTTTTATTTGGCCACCCAGTGGTACATTTTTTAACATTTGTGAACATGTAGCTTCTTAAGTTCCTTGAGAGTCGTTTGGTGCATGTTTCTGTGCTAGCGCCTCTCATTGGCCGAAACCATTTCAGTCAGATTTGGCTGCTGTAAAGTTATTGCTTCAATTGAATGATGAGAGGTAATGAGAAAGGCTTTTGTCATAGAACGAAAGCTTCTGGTCAACAGTGGCACTGATGTTATTATGGAAAAGTAGCAGCCATTTCAGATAAAAAGGACAAACAGTATAAGGAAACATTACAGAATTTGTAGCACTGTGTGTAGTTTTACAGTGCATACTGCATGAAATCATAATTGGGTTTTTTATGTTTGAAGTGTTAAATTTATGGTATTATATGGGTGTTTTACAATGCCTTGGTAATATATGGAAGAATTTGAGATTTCAGTGAGGCTCTGAATACATTATTTTTCCCATTTCAAATAATGGAAATACATGTTGAAGGTATATGTTTTTTATGTTTGCATGTGGTTTACAGGCACAATATAGTTATGAACCCAGCAGGGTTATTTGTGTAATTTTGGTGAATATTGTTATTATTATATGTTAAAAATGATCCATTATGTCAAATAGCTTCATCTATGTAATATTAGTAAATAAATATTTTGAATGATCTGTCATGTTCCCAGAATGGTGAATATCTTGTGAATTCTACCAGGGGTATGTAAACTTTGTGCAGAAATATACTGTATAAAGAACAGCATATGTATGGTATATAAAGGGTTAGTAAAGTAGATGTTCGACCTAGCGATTTTGTGAAGTTTTTAAAATGTCTCAGTGCAAATGGTTTTTTTTTATTACAGTACTTGTCTATCTGAAGTCCTTTTTTAGTTTTTAATTGCTTATCATCTCTGTTCAGTGTATTTATTTTTTATCCAGTATGGAAAACAAGTAAAGATATCTGAAGGGCAGGTTTTTTTGGATCAGTCTCTGTATGGCAACTGTGATCTTAATCAAATGGTTTTCATTCTTCTTATTTAAATAAGAACATTTCAAATTTTGCCTTTAGTATTCAGTCTGTAGCCTGTAACTCATTCTGCTCAGAGGGGGGGAGCTTTTCGTCTCGCTCTGTTTTGCTGAGGTGTGACTTGTGCTGCTGCTTCTCTGTCTCACCATCGTCTGCAGGCTCTCGATTCATGCACACCCTCAGTTTACAATGTGCTGCAAACAGCTGCGTCAAGTGACAAAACAAATCATAGCAGGGTGGAGAGTGCAGCGAAGCGTACCAGCAGGGTCGGTACACCGCCTGTACACCTAAAGCTTAAACAGTACATTACAGAAAGAGAATTCTTTCATTCCCCCTATTTCAAAAAAGTAGGAAGAATATAAATAGAGTACATTTGCATTGGTAACATCCCCATCTTTGTTCGGGTTGTTTCACAAAAATGTGCATAAACACACCTCTTTCGTCTTCCCTCTTAGGTACCAGCCAGTGGAAATGAAGATGTTGTTGAATCTGTCTATGAAAATTATTAAATTGATTTTGTATCCTTCAGTTTCTTTTTTGTATTTTCCTTGTATCAGTTTTGCTAACTTCAGTCAGTATGCATAAATTTCTGTCAGTCACCACATTAATGTTTTTGTCTAAATATTTTAAATTGCTCTATTCTGAAGTCATTAAATCTCATTGCTCTATGTGTTGCACTGCAAAGTACAATTTTTTCTATTTTATTCATCTGCCTTGCAAACTACACTGAATAGTTAGTAGTCTTCTCTGGTCCATAGTAATGCTACATCAAGGACAGCAGGTACAGAATCAGGGATCACCCCCAGTTAGTCCTGGACTCTGTGAATGGTTTCATCTGCTCCTCATTCTGGGCTTTTCAAAAAATGCAGCTTTTAGTTGAGGGGAACAATGTTTAACCGAACATCCTGTGGCTTTCTGTATGTCTGTGTTTTTTCAGTTTTCCCTACTATTTTACTGGCATGTAAAAAAAACAACAAAATGGTTTTTTATTATCCTTTTCCTTGTGGTGACTAAGCTTTGTTTACACAATGTCTTATTTTTGTCCCAGTTTAGGCGGCTGCTCCCCGTGTCATGCGACTCAGTTTGCCCACAATAACCATTAGTAGTATTTTTTGCTGATTGACCTGGCTGAAAATCACCACTTTAAGCATAAAGTATATTTTTGAAATCCCATGCTTGATACAGACAGTTCAAGAGCTTTGGAATCTTTGGTGCAAATAAGCCATAGGATGCAGTAAGTCTGTATGTTGTGGAACCAAAACCAGATATAATATACGTGCCCGCTGAAGTCAGGTTGACCATGCCCTACTTCCTCTTCTTCACCACACTGTTGATAGGAATGGAAGTACCTCCACTTGAATCCATTGAAATGAATCAATAGTCTGAGTGCATGTCTTTTCTGTGAGATTGTTTTATTATATTAAAGGAAGATTTGGGAAACTTTTGTTTCATTGTTTATAGCTATCTGAAAAATCCCCCAGGTTCTTAGTAGTAGAGAAGTATTCCACTCCATTATTATTTTTTTCAGTTTAATATCTGGTCTTTGTTCTTTACCTTCTCTTACTTTTGCTTTTGTACAAATTGGGATCCATCCCAGCGTTTATTTCAGCTCTGCACTAACACAGATATATGCAGTGGTTTATATAATCCATCCATTATCTTAACTGCTTATTCCTGGTGAGGGTCACGGGGAAGCCTGGAGCCCATCCCAGGGCACATAGGGCGCAGGGCAGGGGACACCCA
>JABJVR010000077.1:2461716-2480621 GCA_025773905.1 Chitala chitala
AGCTACTGTTTTCCACTTTAGCATTAAATTGTCTAAGTTTATAAATCAGTTCACACAACTAAACAAAATACAATACATATACAAAATGTCTATATGTTCAAGTTTTAATGCTTGCCTCATGTCACTGGACACGGCCTTATTAGTGTGAGATTATTGTTATTTAATTTCCATGCAAAGACGGCAAAAATCACAAAAAGTTATACAATGTTACGAGTGGAAGTGGGGCTTCTCCGCTGTGTGAGCGACTCAAGAGCGATGCACAAGTGTGTGAGCTCACGCTGCTCTTGTCCACGACACAGCAGGCTTGCCGTCCTCTGAAGCGCATGTTTGCTCATCTTTTTCCCATTAGCTCTGTTTTGATGTTTCCCGCCCCGTGGCGTGAGCGTGTGGGGCTGCGATTGTTTACGGTGCAGTGCGGAGAGCTAACCCTGCTCAACATCACACACAGGCTGCCCTTGGGGTCTCAAGGCCGTAAACCATAGGATGAAAGGCTCGGCCAAATTAATAAATCGTAATGCAAAAAACCTGTACCTAGTAACCAGCCATTATGGTTGTATTATATTTGCACTTGCATAAGATTAAACCAATTTCTCTTTATTTGCTGCTGGCAACAGAAATGTATATAAAAGGTTTAGTTTATTTACTGCCGTTTCCAGCTGAAGTCAGGCCAGGTGTAAATGGGACATACTTTTGGAAAGTGCTTAATTTTTCTGCAATTATTGGCCACCCCTTTGGGCTAAACAAAGGGCAGATAATGGGGGGTAATTGAATTCAGCTTGCATGATTGGTAAAGAAAACAGATAAGAGTTACTGTAACCCTCTTGAGTCCATCTGCTTGCCATGCAGGGAAGTGGGGGTGCTGGGGTGGGGGGAGAGCGAGGGAGAAAAACCAGAACCAGGCAGGATCTCTGTTACCTGGACCATGAAAAGAGAGCTAAGGTTATTTTTGTTGGGGCTGTTGTTATTATTTTTACTTCTTCTGGCAGCAGGATATGTGCAGTTCTCAATCCTCACCCATGAAAAGCTTGTAAAAACACATCTCTTTTCTGGCCAACGCAAGAGTTCCAAGGAGCAGCGAAACATGGGAGGTTTTAATTACATCAGGCGAGTGCATTAAGGCACACACAGGGACTCTACTGGACACACAGAAGCGGACGTGCTGCGTGAGATGCTACTGAACACAGAATGGACTAGCAACTACAATACTAGCAGGGCAGTTTCTGTGAGGACACATATACACACACATGTAAGAGCAGGCGAACACACACGCAAGTGCACGCACGCACACACATACATATACACACTCACTGACATTACAAATCAACAACAAACTGGAATAAGGAATATATAAAAAAAATCAAGCTTTCGGGTCTTGACTGGTATTTTCCAGGACTCTTGCGTGCTCTTACAGTTTTGCTGGGATTATGAATAAGAGCACAAATCAGTGGCTCAGGGCTTCTCAGGGACAGTGAATTAGCAACATCCACTCCATACCCCCTCACTCCAACCACACACGCTAGGATGACAGTAATGCCAGTGATGAAGAAGGAAAGAAGAAATGGTCATTGTGAAAGATAGAGATGACCACAAGGTACTGCTTCGTGTGAGGGATAGAAATGATTATGGAGATGACCACAAAGTCCTGCTCCATGTGAGCAATAGAGACGGCCATGAAGATCACCACAAGGTCCTCGTCCATGTGAGCAATAGAGATGGCCATGAAAATCACTTCAAGGTCCTGCTCCATGTGAGCAATAGAGACGGCCATGAAGATCACCACAAGGTCCTGCTCCATGTGAGCAATAGAGATGGCCATGAAGATCACCACAAGGTCCTGCTCCATGAGGTCTGCATGCCTCAAGCTCAGCTCAAACCTTATTTCCCCCCTAAAACTCCACCACCTCTTGCTGTGGGGGAGGGGCTTATTCAAAAGTTACCAACAAACAGTAATGTACCACTGCCATAAAAGACAGGAGGGTAAATGTGGTTGCTCATGGGGACAAGTTGAGGATGTTTATAGATTATATAGTGCTGAAGTACACAGAACAAGAGGAAAATACTCTGACAGAATCTGTTGCATCTAGAGGACAAGGAGATAACAACTGCCAGTTTCAGCTGTGGTAGATGTGAAAACTTAGCCCAGGATTAATAAATTTCTGCTATCCATTTGCACTCATGTCCTAATTTTTCTCAATGTAATTCCTTCAAATCAATTAAATTAAGTGCATTTTCCTAAATTTGCTGCTACAGAGCACCTAAAAAAGGTGCAGCAATCATATATACGTACTCTGACATAATTAAATTTTCATTTCTAATTCTTGTTAAGGCTAGAAAGAGGAGAGGGAAATGTGTCTGGGCTGCACTGGTGAGGGGGAGGAACTTGTAGCTGAGAAGTGGGGTGCACTGCTAGGGGATATTTTCTCTATATATGCTGGATTGGCAGGCAAGAATGCAAGACTCTGTTTTATGTGCAAGGCCAGTATTATTAGCAGGGGGGGGGCCACTGATGGAGTGAAGGCAATTACAACAGAGATACAAGGGGCCAGCGCTTCATAAAAGATGTGTGCCAAGCCTCAGATCGCAGCTTGGCCTTGTTAAAGGGCATTTTAATAATAGTTATCAGTGTTACAGTGAGGCGCTGAGGCATTCAAATCTGTGGGAGAGCCAGCACTAGTTCTGTCAGTGTATTGGGTGTTGGTGGAGGGGGTGGGGGTTGTGGTGGTGTAACCCCTTGTGAAAGTTCCAAGGGGCTTGTGGTTTTACACTGCCTCCATTGACAGGCTCCCACTCAAATTTAAGGAGTGTTTAATTTGCAGACTAATTAGTTTCCTCCTGTCCCCAGAATCACCGGTAATGGAGGTAAGAGAGGAACTGTGAGTTTTAGGGATTGTTTTAGGTTTAATCTAACTGACTGATTAATGATGCAGCAGACATAATGTGACACATGCTGTTTTTATTCACAGGCTTCTGTTAACATAGTGTGTAGCTGGGCGTCAGCTCCCACTGTGCTGTCCCAAACACAATACAATTAAACCATTGATTTTTGGAGGCCATTCACTTCAATACATAGCAAACTGTTTCAGTGCAAAATTCTTGAATGAAATCCCAATGAAATCCCAACAAGACACTGGTGGTCTGTCTTGTCTACAATATAGCATTTAGAGACCTCAAGCACATTGTTCAACAACTGAAAGCAGATTAGCTAGCACCAGGCGGCAGAGAGAGCAAATCCAGAACCTCCAAGTCCAGCAGGCATTTAACACACCCTGACTTGACATTTAGTCTCTAGTCTCGTGAGCAGATCCTGATGAAGATCTAGACAACATATTTTGAGATCTCTGACTGTAATGAACTATGTAAAACAGAAGGACTTACAGACTTTTAAAAGCCAAAGTCGTTGCTCTCTGAAAATGCAGACATACACATGTCGAGTGAAACTCTGTGGCTGTTGGGCTTCAAGCAAACTCTATGATATTGAGAAAAAAATCTAAAAAAGCATGCATCTCCTCTTCAAACCATTCAGTTATATGAATTACCATCTTAGTGAGTGAGAAACCAAACCAGATCAGAGATCCGAGAGAAGTGAGCTGCAGCCAAACCAGCTGCCTCAACACCCAAAGGAACATTTGACATCCATTATAGCGCCAAAACCTCCGACACACATAGCAACTTCAGTTCAAAGACGTAATATTTGGTAACATTACACTGAACAACAGAATGTTCATCCTTCAGCTAATGAAGAACAAGGAGAAAACAGGATTTCCCAGCAGCTGCTTGTTGTAGGCTGGACCCAGTTGTTGCATGTCTCTGGCAGCGGACCAGAGACTTTTCACCAACCTGGTGCTGGAGCTCTGGTGTGGTCAACATTGCAACGCTTTCATTGACTACACCCAACATAGAAATCAGCCTGGTTTCACTGGGCACAGGGGGCCTATGATAGGCCCGTGGCTCTTCCGAGGGTGGCAATCTTCCTGAAAGGATAGACATAGACCCTGGAAAGACAGTGAGGCCTAGTAGAAGGTGAATGTGGCCTTGAGGCTTTTGACTGGCCCAGAAAGCAGCCAACATGGACAGGCAGAGAGGTATCTGTAAGGGGGAAAGGTCCAAACGAGCAGCACCGAGACCTCTTAAGCCCATTAAAAATGATTTTCATAGGAATTCCATTATAAGTGACTTGTTCAGCATAAATTTACTGAAGCATTAATTCAATTTTATATATGTATTTGTATGTGTACAGGGCATAGAATATTTTAAAATGAAAACGTATGTCTAAAAATACATGTTTTTAAATAAAATTACAACTGACTCTTTCATCCACCATGTATAACAAGCCAGTTTTTGTATAACAAGGTTTTTTTCATAAATGAATTATGGGAGAACAGCATACAGGCAGACAGAGTAAAAGAGAGACATCGGAGCAGTACCTTGGACTAATAGAGAACAAGCAGTGAAATAAAGAATGAAGCGTAGCAGTGTGTGAGACATATGAAGTACGATATGTGGGGGGGTGGTAGCTCTTGGCTATTTTGAAGCACAGAAAACGGAAATGTTACCCCCATGAATAGATGGCCGACATAGAGAAACAGGAGGAGAAGACAAGCGTGTCTCTCTGACATGGGTGTAATGAACGTGTGCGTTAGATTATAACTCACGCACATGGGGCCTAATGCAGAGTCTGCTAGCCATCGGTCAGGTCCAACCAAACGGGACACCCTCGCCAGACATCCGTAGTTGAGCAGACGGAGCCTGTCACAATGTAATTTTACTCACAGTGTTATTTATTCTTTCGGAAAAGAAGAGGAAAGGTCACTTTTGTGTGATCGGAATTCTGCAACAAATCTGGCCACCACATGTCTGACTGCAGTGTTTGTATCTCGGCCTGGGACACGTTTCTGGTCTTAGAAGGAGTTTAATTCCACAGATGCATATCTCAATTTTATTTTTATTAAATTCCGGTTCATTAAATGAATCCTGGTCAAATTTAAATGCAGGCAGCTCCTTACTTACTATTGAGCTTCTCATGTATTTAAACAGTATGTCTTGTGTTCAAATAATAGAGTTTGGGGTATTAACTCTGCTTACCCCATACAGAAGTTATTTATTAAAAGTCAAATTTGATGCAGAGTGCTATGTTAATTTCTGGAATGGATTAAATAATTTTCTTGATTTTTTCCAGTTTGGCCTTATAAATGTATAAGGATTTCCTTTGGCTAAAGTGAATAATATAAAGTAAAAGACTCCTGAACTGGACAGAGGCATAACTGATGGGAAAGATTATTGCTGTGTATGAAGGCTTTGACCACTGGGCTACAATGCATGGGTACTTTCATGAATTGGTCCTCCTCAAATATGCAGCTGAATGTTTTCTCCTTGGAGCAGGATAAAGCATTACTCTGTTCAGTTGTCTTTAATAATACATGTGATTTCAGTTTATATCATAGCATGTGTTACAGTCACTTTTACTATAATTACTGCGTTACTGTGCACGTCATTTTGGTAAATGACTTCATTTATTATTATGGTGACAAAGTAGGTCAAAATTCCCTCGGTAACGCTGAAAAAGCCTTTGAATGTGGTTATATCAAATTGTTGTCTATGAGACATCAAAGAAAAACCAGAGGTACCTAACTGATGTAGAAAAACACTATTGTAGCTGCTTGCAAGGCCCTGTTATCAGCTATTGATGTTCCCATGCCAACTGCAATCTTGGATTTAGTAAAGACAAAGCACAGATATACAGAGGAAATATGCTCTTTTAAATGGGGTGATTGCAGAGGTGGTCCATACCATGGCCTGGTGTGTAGGATTGCCAAACTGACCTCTTAGATCCAGGAAGAATAGGGATCCCATTCCATCTGTGGGGTGGGATCCATGGGGCAGCGGGAGCGAGCAAGTGCTCACCCAAAATAACAAAGGCAGCTTTAATGCAAGCCTCCCCACTCACTTTCTTCCAGCATGGCCTCACATGCCCTACATCTGCCCTGCTGAGGCCCAGGAATGCGGTTCAGGTGCAGAGGCATGCTGCTTCTAATTAGCAAGGTACACATTAACCCAGCTTGTTTTATCTGCCCCTCTCATCAGCTCGTCTGTGGCGCGCCGCTGCTCTTCTGCAGTTCTCTCTTCTGTGCCACCCGCCCTTCTTCATCCTCTGCCTACGTGCTCTTTCTCTCTCCAAGTCTGCCTGGGTGCTGCTCCTAGCAACATACTCAGAGGCTGTCAGAATATCTGAGAATGAGAGCAGGGTCTCTAAATCTGTACACACTGAGGACCACCTCAATGACATATAAATAATATAAACTTCATTCAGTTATCACAGAATAATTATCTAGCTGATGTGGCTTCTGGCCTTGTACAAATGTATGTTCCTCCCAAATTAGATACAAGTTTTACATGTACAAAACTTTAATTTGTTGACTTTTATTTTAACACAACTAAAACATTTAAGAAAAGTCATCATTTTATGGTGAATAAAGGTAAAGTATTGCAAAAATATATATTTTCAAAATTAGACATCAATGTCAGAATATCTCAGGCCTCTGTCAGAAGTAAACAAAAAGCCTAATCAACATCAGTTAAATTAGAAGCTCAGCCAGAAAAATAGTTTACCCAGGACTACAATTACAGGTTGTGTTAAATAATCTTAAGCAGAAAGTATATTGTAACGAGCTCCATAAAGCTGAATGGTTTGGGTACAATAAAAGTGTTGCTTTCTTAGTCGAACTTGTTCAGAGCTACTTACTTCCTTCACTGATGCAGGCTTCCGTCAGTCTGTTTCTTCCAGTGGGATGGTCTTTGATTAAATGTAATTGTCACTAGGAAATGGAGCCTGACCTATGTGCGATGTAATAACCACTGAGGCCATGCTGGAGTCCGGCACTCCCCATCTGTTAAAATAAATCCCCTGCAGCAGCATCAACGATTCAAAAAAATGCTATAAATGTTTTTTCATCTGTCTCTAAAATTGCATGTCTAGGGTCTCCTGCACCTGTCAGGCCTGTTTTTACAAGTGTCTGGGGGCAAAACTAAAACCACTACCAACCTAGGGGAGGGGGGAGAGATTTACGAAGCGAGCCCTCCTGAAGTACAGATACAGGCCAAGGTAAAACACTCAAGGAAAAAAAGAGAAAATGTAGGGCTCATAATGATTTCCCGTACGTGCTCCCCCCGCCTCCCTCCCCACCATCGGCTGTACCTCTGGGGGGCTTTATGAGGCGCAGCAGGCAAAATACATTGATGTCAGGCTTTCATGGCCCTGCAGGGAGCGTTCCCTGTCAGTGCAGGGCCTGGAGAGGAGGCAGAGGGGCAATAGGGTCGGGATGAGGAAGCTGAACCCTACCAGGGTCAAGTAGGCAGGAAATTTGCTGTTTCCACCCAATTAGCCCACCGGGCTGGAGGAGGTGGGGTCTGCCATGCAGCCCCTGTCACACTGTATGTCCTCACTCCTATCACTCTGTACACACGCTTGTGCAGTAGCAGGTGCCTGCCTGAATTACACCTGATCTCTAGACAGTGCCGCATTAACTCATCCAAGAACATGAACAACATCAAAGGCAAAGCCAATTTGACAGACTTTTGAGAGACTGGATTTCCATCTGCTGTTTACTCAGGGCCTTCCACTTCTCCACTTCTTCCCAGCTCTTTAAGGTTTCATCCAAATCCTTCAGTTCAAACTAATATCTAAACACCTTTATTCAGTCATCATGTGAAATACTCTGTGGTTGGAGCTTTACCAAACTTTCTTTGAACATAAAAAACACACAATTTGAAGCTTACAGACACTTTATAACTGGATATTCAATAATATGATGGCAACTGAAAAGCTTCCGCAAAGTCGTGTGTACTGCTAAGGTAATCTGTTTCAGCTGTACAACACTTGAAATTTTATTAGAAAATTATTATGACTTAAGGAGACATGAAGCGTGGAGCACTTCAAAATATAACTACAGTCATTCGAGGTCTGCAATATTCCTCTGTTTAAAATCAGTTTATTTTATTTTCAACATGTCAGTTCACTTGTTTTGAAACTCTTCAGACATTCTAAATATTACAAGCGTTCTGTCAAGGTTCCATTGGCTTAAATGATGAATACTGTAGAGTCCTGAACTGAGAAAGCAGTAGTAGAATGGAATTCATCAGTACTGACAGGTCTGAGACACTGAGCAAAATCAAAACAACAGACAAATGTGAGACCCCCTTCCTGCAAACATTTGTAAATAGTGCAAGATGCACTCTGAGTTTGAGAAACAGATGTACGGAATACTCAACATGACAGCCCTGCAGAACGTCAGCTTTGACGCAATGTCATTTCACAACCACGAGCCGCACTTTTAGCTCTTTGTTCTGATGCTGTGAAGTCATTTGTTACATTTAAGTTCACACACTCATGCAATGAATGCACGCATAGCCCTGTTTACTCTTGCTGCCCCATGAGGACAAACACACGTGCATGCTTACACTTGTATTTCCAGTAAACACACTTCCTGAACTGTGGGCACCTTATACTGCCTCACGCAGTCTCGCGCCGGATCTCACATGTGACGCCCACAGTTTAGTCTGTTGACAGAAATTTGCATTTATGTTGCAGAGCAGTGCATTTTTTTTCCTACTTCATTAAAATGCAAAAAAATTGTTTAACCGCTGGGCTAAGTTTGGAAGCAAAAGCAAACAGAACTTTTAGAAAGTGTTTAGGGTGACGGATGTGAAGGGGGCCAGAGGGTGGATTGGGAGACTCATGGTGGTGTGAATGACTTGTCCAAGACTGGACCAGGTGATGACAAAAACAAGACGAAGAGAACTGATGCAGATGGCCTTCCCCATACGGAGTGGAACACAGGCTGGCCTTTGTACTTAAGTGGCACATCTTTAAGTACAATCCCTCCTTGTCACTATACACACATCGCATCTAGCAAAAACCTTTATGAACTAAAGAAACTGAAGATGATTTTGTAACAGATATGATAAACACTAACTTGGTATAACTGGTGTTTTCATTTCAGCAAGACACACCTCCTTGCTTGATTCTCTTAGATATGAAAACGAACATGACACTGATAAACCTAAAGCTGTTTTCTGACATCAGGGAACATATTTAATTACTTTTGTGAATACACACTAGACACAAATAGTGGGTATTTTAAAAACACAAGGCCTTATATTTATGTACAAATTTCCTTAGATTTCAAAATATTTATGTATTTAGACTGCAGCTGACAAGTGCCAGCCTAGTGGTTTCAACAAGGAGCTGGTTTTCTTGGCTCAGACAAGCTACAGGAACAAATTATTCCTTGTCAGGTAGATGAGGAACCATGTGGACATTACTCTAAGATGTATACCTGTATCAAAAAGTACACAACGAATATAAACATGTTGCCCTCTGAAGACTCAGGTTGAACAGACCGGGGTACAGCAGTTCATCAGTCAACGTCACTGATGGAATGACATAAAGTCAGTTACTGGTTTACCGAGATTTCAGCCGGCAGGAGAAAACCAGAGCAGCCAAAAACCAACAAAAACATGCAGTAACTGTGCAACATCTGCACACAGAGAGGTGGGATCAAATTGAAAATGAGTCAGCTAGAGGTACAGCAAAACAGCACTGCTCACTGAGCAAGCCTGTCACTATGCAGTCTACCAAGTGTCTCAGTTTTATCTAACATTAATACAAAGGCATACAAACGAGTGGTGCATTTCCCCTTCTTCGGTTTATGTGAAGCAGAAAAGGGAACAGACATCTCCAGGGCAGCTTTTTCAAATTAGGAGCTCACAGCACTGGGCCAAAAGCCACAAATTACCCCCCTCTAGCAGTGGAGAATTAGGAACAATTTTGTGTTTGCTATAAAAAAAGAAAGAGCAATGAGGGGAAAAAATATAGCCTGTACCGGGGGACCACCAAAGACGAGACGTGTAAACAGCGTGCTCACCAGCAGTTTGGGCAGTTGTGCGGGCTGGCAGCTCATCTGCTAGGGAGCTGGGTGCTGGGCACTGGCCTCGCAGCAAGAGATGTGCCCTCTCCAACCACAGGCCGGAAGACCTGCTGCACTGACAACAAACAGAGGGCAAATCATAGGGCAGGATGCAGGGAAGTGTACACATCGTAAAGCAATGTAAAACGAGGGGTGGAACACATTGTAAAATACAGGGCAATACAGCACAAAAATTAAAGTGGAACACACTGGGGCATAAAAGTCAAACACCAGAAAAAGCACAGAAAATCACAATGTAAAAACCATGCAAAGCAACGCAGTAATACAAACCTGATCACACTGGAAGGTATAGGGTGAAACAGCATAAAAAGTTAAACGCATCTCAACGTGACTGAGCAATAATCGCAGGTGAGAAATGTGAAAATTAGAGTGAAGCAAAAGAAATAAAAGATGGTGCAGAGGAAACAGCGGGGACAGCAGTGTGACACCAGTGAGGAAAACAATGTACAGCACTGGGCAAGACAGAACAGGAAATATGCAGTTCAAGAAGCAAAGACAATAAAAAAACACACTCCTCAGCCAGCACACAATACAGGACGTGTTTCAGCACTTTGGGATTTGGTGATTCACAACAATTTCCTAGTTATCTGCTCTTATATGCTTGAACAGTAAAACAAAAGAATAAAAAAGTGGTTGGCTCAAATACAAAAATGTAACACATCTAAGAGTGCAGGGGGAGTGTGCTTATAGGCATCAGCCTGATAGCACTGTACTTTCACCATTGCCATGACGGCCCAATGCATTTCTCTCTTGCAGGCAGATTTGTCTTGAGTGAGAAAATGAACTGAACTAATGCTGACTGAGCACTCTGTGTTTCTGTGAAGGCCCACAATTGTTATTGTGTGTGACCAGTCCTAACCTGTTGATCTGGCTATAGCACACAGCTGGCACTGAAAACTGCTCATATTTTTGCCCTTAGCTAAAGGAGAAACTGGTGATTCTGGGTCCTATTTACTTCTGGGGTCTTTCATAGTACATGAGGCTGATGTTTACATACCCCCCCCCCCACAATCACCCTGATCATACCCACTCACCAGCCTCCCTACGCTTAGATAAGGCCAGCTGGCATGGACACAGAGAGTGCTGGTGGAAGAGACTGTTTGGTTCAGAAACAGGAGGAGGTACAGAGGGAAAGGGACATTGGTGATCAGAACCAAATGCAAACTGTTCAACCATGTACAGAGCCTGGGTAGCATCAAAGCACTGCTATTTCTGGTTCTCTTTGATTTCAATAACAAAACCAATCCCCAACTCCACACCCAACACAACTTTCTTATGCCTGGAGCAGAACACTCTGTGGAAGCTATTGTTCTGAAATTAACCTGGATAAGTACTTCTTCCTATTCTCAGTATGCCCTCGGGGCTGACGTCTTTGTCTCTAACACAAATAAAGCAACCTAAATTGGTGATTGTGGGGTAGCAATTCAAAAAACAGGGCCAGAGAGATCAAATAAGGCTGTAACACCTCCAGTACGCCTTCTTTTCTTACATAAAAAGTGATATTTTCATTACCTCACAGCAAAATTAAGGTGCCTCTGCTGTGAAAATTTTAACAGAACAGAAAAAGTAAGAGCTTCACTTTATGGCTCCTGTTTACTTCTATTATCTAAGATGTACTGGATTCACATGAGACAAAGCCAGTGCTGTTTCTGTACACAACATGCTTTGTACATACATTTTATCCTTGCAAATTAGAGGGACATGAAGAATACTTCGGCATACATCACTTTCTCTATACCAACGTCTCTTTATCCATTTGCTGTGTTACAGACCAGCACCTGACAGTTCATCTGTTTTTTCACCTGATTATCCGTCCCCATTCCTTTTTCATCTCATGGCCTCTGCCTCTCACACACATTTTCTTGCCTCTTCGCCATCCCTCCATCGCTTTCACTCTCTTTCTCTTGGCCTAGACCCTCCGCCACTCCCTATGCCTCGCCCTCAGCACATGTCTGAAGCGTGAGCTCATTCCGCTTCTGGGTGGCTTTCCTGCTATATGTCACTGTCATCTCATAGCTCCAGTGGGGGTCTCCTTTGTAAACACAGACACCCCCCCTTCCACTCCCCAAACACATAGACCACGTCACATCATGCTGCTTACAGAAATTCAGGCATCCTGGAATGCCATATCTCCACGTTCAACTTTGAAAACTCAGAGTGATGCAGTCACCCGTGTGAATGTGGTGGGAAATTATTAGCAAACTGCTCACTGATAAAATAAACAAAGTCAGCCAAATAAACAAATAAATGCACAGCTGTGTAATGGGGCTGCTGCAGTATTATTTGCACAATTTTAAAAGAAGCTTGACTGAAGTGTACTTCGCGTGACCTTAGCAATATACATCGCAGCGTTAGCTTCCTAACCGTGCATGCTGCAAAACGTCTGTTGTTCATCTTATACTGGATAATTTTTGTTTATTCTTGTCTTTGCGTGACCGGTCAAAAAAAGTAAAAGCATTAACTAATATTATAGTAATGGCATACTCTTCACAGTGAAATGCATCAATATCTATTTATTAGGACTACATTTCTTCAAAACGTGTAGCGTTTGGGAGTACGTTCAGTGGGTAAATAACAGTCTGGTTTCATCAAAACAGTCCTAAGTGAATTATCGGCTGCGGAAAAATATATAATTCATGGATGCGCTCAAACGCAAAAACAAAAACCCTTTTGGGTGGAATTGTATCCCTTTCAGTGGAAGACATGCCAAAATCTTGGTTTCCCACAATGCATCTGTTGCTTTGAACCATGCGGTAGTCTCTTGGCTATGAGCGGGAACGGGGATTTAAGGAGTGAGTGCAGGATAATGCACGACTTGCTCCTTCACCCTGCCTATTTAGCTTGGCATATGAACCGGAGATTGAAATGTGGCTCATAACTCATTTACTGTAAAAATAAATAAATAACTGCATATTTCTCCGAGAAAGTAGTTTGACTGTTGAGGGAAGGTACTGTATGAACAAATGTGACTGGTAGGTTTTCAATGAACGGTAAAAGTACATTATTTTTAAACAAAATTCTTCAGCGTATTACTTCACAGAAATAAAAAAATGTGTATACAGAAAAGCAACGGATACCATGTGTAGCCCTGAAGAAAGACAGACAAATGAAAAGCAGAGCAGAGGACTGGTTAACTTGAAGACAACAGCCAGAGAAAGCGTCTGAAATGTATTTTATAGAAAGCGTTAATATTACAAGCCAAGAATACAGCCATATACTATACAGTCGCACACTTGTGGGAGTAAACACGATGGCAACTAAACCGAACATGCCTCTAGTGTAGACTTTTCCAAAGAGTGTACATTAATCTCCCATGACGGTTGATTTGCGAACTTGCTGGTTTATGCCGCATCACGTGCGCACAGACACACTCCCGCGTGGTGGCCGAGGACAGCAGTACAAACAGGCACTTCACTAAACACGCAAAAAGCCTTGTGCTGTGACAAACCTCCCCAAATCCTTTGTTTCCCAGCTCTTCTGAGCCTGTGCCACAATACGGAGCATAGCCTATTCTGTTTTCCCTTGTGTGTTCCCTGACGTCTCATTCCACGACCCATAGTAACTCTTTGCATAAACAGTTGTAAAACTAACTTTTAACAGGTGTTAACATTTTGGCCAGGTGTTCTGGTAGGATTCATGATAAAAATCATATATAGATTGGTTTTATGTTTGATTTGTGCGGTGCGAGTTGAGAGCGATTCTTCATCTCCCGTTTTACCATTCTGTAAGAGGCTTTGTAATAGTGCATCTAAAGTTTATGTCCGTATGCCAACGGCGCAATTTCAGGGTCACGGCAGAAATGAAACGCTCATTTAAAAAATTGTTCTCTGGAAGTTTTTGTTTACCAGTCTTACTGTGCCCCTGCAGAAATAAGTAGGCTGCTATAAAAAACAATTGTCCACAAATTTTCAGCATGTCAAGTGATGTAATAATTTTACTTTTGGAAAGAATGAAAGAAATTTCGGGGCTACACATCAAAATACGCCTTTTTAGGTATAAAACAATCTTCCAAAGGTTAATAGCTTTTAGTTTTCAAAGACAGTCATAGATATGCCGAGCCATGTATATTACACCGTTCGTTGTACTATATATCAACTAAGTACATTGAGAAATTTTAATAATCTAGTTCACTTCGTATGAGATTAAAAAATGTCCCAAATTTCACTGCATGCATTGTTTTCACTCAGTTTAAATACTGTTCAATTGGTTAAGTCTTGACGTTAGTGCCACCAAAAAAGGCTGCCTGTGGCCTCTTCACAGACATTGTAATGACATACATTTTTATGTAACAATTGCTTTTCTCCCATGCATTTACCTTTCTGTTGAAAATGTTATTCTTACTAGTAGAACATAACCACACAAGTATAGATTTAAGTGTATGGACAAGCATGCTTTATTTGCCTATCGGTTTTGCCTTGTCCTGCAAAATTTGAATTTTACAAAAGTGTAATCTAAAATTATGATTGATTATGAAAGTAATGCAAACCATGAGGTAATCTACATTTTAACGGCTGGGTGCCTGAAAATTACTGTGAAGGGGTCCAAATGGGACTGTATATTCCCCATTTCATTTCAAAAAAACTTAAACAGCAGTCTATTAAATTTACTCAATAAAATGTACTTTCACAGGAAAATAATTTATTTCCTGACAAGGAAACGACTGATTTCCTATGCTGTGCCCCATTTAGTATTAACATTTTTAAGAAAATTATGAAAATGTGAAGGATTTAAAAAATGAATTCATTAAATTTAACAGTGCAGGCCTTCGCTTCATGTCAAACTTTCTTCAAGTCCCAGAATAACCCGTATGTGCTTACTGAATGTTAGGGTGGCATATATGATGCAATGCAGACGTCATTTCTCGGTTATTACATTATAATTAAATTAAAAAGCAGGATGGCGCTTGGAGACATTGTTAAGAATTGGCAAAACAGACAAATATTATATGTAAACAAAGTGATAAGTTCAAACATATTTCTGGCGTTTTATGTATATAGGAGTGAATAAAACAGCCAAATGAAGTGTTCTGATATATGTTGTATAGTATGACATGTTGACAAAGGGAAATAGGTTGGCACGAAGCCATTTAATTGAGACGAGCTTACTCGGTTCTCTTTATTACTTTTCCAAAAATGTTGTAGGTAGGCTGCTTGTAAATTACCTCGCACCTTGCTGTTACCTTGAAAGTGGGAAAAAAACACATTCATGATCTTTCTGTCAAAGTAGACTCCATATTAAAGTCTCCATTATTTCGTAATTGATCTATATGAAAATCCATCATAATTAAATGATATAAAGTTTTGAGAAAGGTTGAGGTATACTTTCACTTCCGTTTCGTGTTAGCGGGCAAAACTGGTATTAAATTATAATTATTATTATTTGTTTGTCTCAGAGAATATCGATACATTCTTTGATATTTTTGTCAAGATGCAAATTACAAAAACATGACAAATGTTTGCTTCAGCAAATACAGTCGATAGCGTTATTTTCATTCACAAGAATAAACCAAGTTTTAACGTTTTTCCTTAGATCGCTAGGGATGCGTTGCAGCTAAATAAAATTGCCGTGTTGCTAAATTTAAAGAAACTCTTAAGTTTTAGTTGAAACGATGGAATGAAGTCCCACAACGTCATGAACTTGTTGCAACCTTTTGGATTTTTTTTACACAAAATAACACGTAGCATACTTAAATTGAATTACTGAACTGTGTTGATAGTTTCCCCATTCATAAATTTAAAATTTCTGTATCATCAAGATTTTATTCGTATTTTCATTAAAAATCAACTGTTATTAAGAAAAGCACGTTTCTAACCAATAGTTAATTGCAGATATATTTACGTAAATGTATATCGTCTCACATCTCTATAATTTCTTCACTTTAGGAATTATCATGGTCAGATAAACCCCAAATTCCTAAAAGAGGAACATAACCAACCTGTATGGTCTGTATTTATGGACATTCTTTTTTTTAATTTAGTATAAAACGTTTTCAAATAAAAAGTAAAAAAGTAACATAAAATCTTGGTAGCTCCACCTTAAAACAGAACATTTAAAATGCATACATGCAAAAGGTAATCTTACTTTCCTTTACGTGTTTTCATATAATTTACCAGAGAAGCCTGATGTCAAAATTATTACAACCTGGAAGTCGTGAAGTCCTTTTCTTTAGAAAGAAAACAATGTCAGACCAAACGCTATCGAGTTACGGTATGTGTAGGCTGTTCTGTTTCCTATTGATTTGTCTCTAATTCTTCACACAGCTTGTAAAAAGATTATATCGTATAAAACAAAAATTTATTGTTAATATATACCTGAAAATGTACGTCTCCTTCAGGAAAAAAAGATGCGCGAGTTTTACACCGTTAACATTATAAAAGCACAATGAAAAATAAAAGCAATCTGTACAATAACGCTCCCCACAATGATTACTTGACGTATTGGTTTCATGAAATCTCAGTGAGAGCCGTACCCTGAACATACTATAAATGACAAACTCCTGGTACATCGTATAGATCTTAGTTAGGGCCATTTCCAAGCTGCTGCAGGAGTTTACTTGTCAGAGCGGAACCATTGTGGAGAGGTTGCACTTTTTGGTATTCTTGGTGTAGGCTGAGTAGATGCGGAGACGCAACGGGCTGGAGCAGCCCCGTGGGCAACTGTCGGTAGTCGGGCATTACAGCTGGCGAAACCGATGCGCATCGAGTCGCGCTGATGGATTCGTAGGGAAGAGACGGTGTAGTGAAATACGTCTTTGTTCCTGCGTGGGAGGTCCTGGAGAATAGAGTGGAAAGCGCCGGTAAGATGCTGCTGACAGGTGGGATGGAGGGAGCGCATGGAGAACCCGAAGCCTGGTCAATACACAAACGGGGTAGCTCCATAGGGGCAATCGGCAAACATGTTGTCCCTATCCCGTACGTGCCGTAAGTGAAGCTGGAAAGTGCACTCGATTCCAAACGCGGTTCCTTCAACATCCCGAATTTAAAGTGTTGTCGTTTAAACCGCTTTCTCCGTCTCAAAAAGCTCCCGTTTTCAAACATGTCAGAAGACATTGGGTCCAATGTCCAGTAATTTCCTTTCCCCGGATTGCCTGGTTCTCGGGGCATTTTGACGAAGCAGTCGTTCAGTGATAGGTTGTGTCGAATTGAATTCTGCCAGGCTGGGAACTTCTCCCGGTAGTAAGCAAATCGGTGACTAATAAAGTCGCAAATTTCGCTCAGCGTGAGACGCTTCTTTGGGCTCTGGAGAATGGCCATCGTAATCAAAGCGATGTAGGAATAAGGGGGTTTAACGGCGGCAGTGTTTTTCACAGCAGAAGGAACGGTCCTAGGCGGAGAGTCGTATTCTTCCCGCTCTTCGTCTTTCAGTTTGGGAGACGATGTCGCACTTTCCACTTCAAGCGCCGAATCGTTCGTCACTGTCCCCAAAGGCTTTGCAAAACAGGACTGCTTTCGGATATGCTTATTATCGTCCCCTACCACGTCGATATCGGGCTCCTCCATGGGTGCTGTGTCTAAAGTCATAATCCAAAGGCAGACCGGATGCCACCTGCGCCAAAGGCAGGACAAGCGGCAAAGACCTTATACGAAGAGATGTTAAGAATACAGAGCCGCCTTTCCGCTTTCCAATCACAAAAACATATAACTAGTTACATATCCACATATACCAGCTTCTCAGTTTACTGTAAACTTCCTACTTACAAAACCTTAACCAAAAGTGCCCCACGGCCTCTTAATTTTATTTTACAAAGAAAAACTGGAGTCAAAAACATGATGTATTTCAGTCTAGAATAGAGGGAATAAGTCATATTAAATGGTAAGACTTCTGAAGACTAACATTCTCCGTGACACAACTTTTTTGCTTGTTAACTTTAACCATAATGAGATCAGGTGACCGTGATGTCATTGTTAGTTCTTAAGAGTTACTGAAACTTCTATCCAATGAAATTGGCGAGAATTTGCCAAAACATGCCGTATCCTCCTCTGACGTTCCAGAATAGCTGTCCAAAAATAGTCTACTTTACCATGGCGTTTCCTGCCTTCTCGTGGTTATTTGGACAAGAGCACATCCTTTATATCGACATATATTTCACCCAAATTTAGGAAATGTTTTATTTGTGGTGTAATAGCATAACATAATCACACGCACCAGTATTTGCAAGAATCTCAATATTCTACGTATTATAAAACATGCTGCATTTCACCACACAAGTATACAAAACGCATTCTTTTCTGGTTGAACGCGAAATCAGTAACACACAGTTTAAAGTGCAGAATAAAAATGTATTATTTTAAACATACCCTTTACATGTCATTCCGTCCAATTAATCTCATGAGCAGTTAATTTAATGACCAAATCATACTTCCTCGTTTCTGGTTCGTAAACTGAAAAGATTCTCTTACGTTGTTGTGTCAACATGATATAATAATGATCATACAAAATATATATTATCAATTATCCTTAAATATCTTAACGGAGAACCTTTGAATGAATGATTCCATAGCGAAATGTTTGTGTTTCTCAGTGATATTAAATATAAGATAATTTACGATGTTTTAGGCCATTTCATTTTTATTTATATGCCTCAAAAATACAGTACTTAGACAAGTCATTTAATTTTAGACGATATTTTCCATACAATGCTTTTAAGTTTACGCAAAAAGTTTGCTGAAAGTATAATTCGTATCACATGACGTCTATATACAGTATTATTATTTTCCTACCATTGCAGCGTAAGAATAGAGTCAGTTCGACATTCAGGAAAAACAAATTACATAATATACAGGTAGGAAATAAGATACTGGTAAACGTCGCAACGTTTGTAAGATACGCAGTTTTCAAACCTTCCTCATTTACATTTACCTTATATATTTTTTTTCAAAGCGTGTAAACATGGAAAAGGTGGCATAAAACACAAGTACATAA